>JARFIW010001454.1:23410-246675 GCA_036346225.1 Platerodrilus igneus | reverse complement strand
GGAAATAAATCATAGGCGTCGTATTTGGGAACGAGGTATATTTAAAAATTGGGAAACACGTTTACGTAAAATTGAACCGTAACACCATATCACATATTACATCTACTGTTAACCCCGGCACTATTATAAATTCATTCTCAAACTTCATTTTACCCACTTCATATTCCAGAATTATCATCTTATTCACACTTGCAAATCTCTTGCTATTCGGTGCTATTAAATCAAACTTCCTAATAGGCATCATTCTCCCTATTAACTTTTCCCGTTTAACAAAATCTTCAGACACTAATAACGCTTCTGCTCCTGTATCAATGAGTGTTCCACCTCTACTATTTCCAACTTTCAATTTAATTATCGGTAATAAGCTTTTATTTAAATCCTTTTCCATTTCATATTTTATATATTCTCGCTGGTGTTCATATCCATTAATTCTTAAGAGCTTACTTGGTTTGTCCTCATTCAAAAATCCTGATTCGACGTAGATGGTCTTGCTTGACTCGTAATTTCTGCATAGGTACGGTTCGTTCTTATTGATTGTGCTGATTGCTCCTGATGTCGTACTTGTAGTGTATACTGATTTATGTCCTGTCGTGGTTCGTTTGCTTTGTTTCTCTTCTTGGTGTGTCTCTTGTGTTTCAATTCCTTCTAAAATTATTATCGTTGCAGTTATTGTAATTATTTCTATAAAAATTTCCCCTATAATTTCCCCTATAATTTGGTCTATCATTATCAGTTGCTCCTTTGCATTCTAACTATGTTTTCTCGTCGTCTTTGTATCATCCTACCTTCCGCCACACGACTGTCCTAACTCATCACAACGTTGTAGATATTGCAAGAAGATCTCCCTATTTACTATATTTTGAATCATCACATAATGTCTTATCTCTTCTCCAAAATGTCCCGCTAAGTACTTTATGGTTTGTGTTTCTTCTATCGGGAGATCTAATTGCTTCGCTATACTGAATTTTTGTATGGCATATACTTCTCGTGTCATCCCTAAGTTTTGATTATATTTTCCTGTAATTAAATTATCTCGCGCCTTGTATTGTTGATTGTCCCCCCAAAATTTTCTTAAAAATCTACTCTCAAATTCCTGAAATGTTTCTATCTCATTCTCTATCAAGTGAAACCATATTTCCGCGCTTCCTTTCAACATTGACCTAACGAAATTTAAATTGTATCTTTCATCTGTTGATCCCCGTATTCATTTTCTTATATTATTCAAAAATATTTTTGGATTCACCTTGTTGTCTCTGTAAAATTTGGAATATTGCTTAACTGATACTGTTTATCTTAGTGTATTGCCCCTGATTCCTACTAGCATTTTCGAATTCTGATTTTAAACTACCTAATTCTCTATTTACATTATTAAGTCATATCTGACAATTTTCCTGAATTTCCCGCATCTTTTTACCTAAATCTGTAATCCGATCATTAGTTTCCTTTTTACACGTTCTCTGATCTAATTTAACTTTCCAAACCTCGTCCCTAACTTTATCCACATCGTCCATGATTCCAATAAATTTATTCTCAAATTGTATCTGCATTTTCGCGATTGTTTGATTTGTTTCTTTTAATCCGTCGCTTATAATTTTTATTTTGGCACCTAACTTTTCTCCCATTTCATTAATCTGCATCTTGACGGCCTCTTCGCTTTTGTCCATTTTCTTCGTTAACGCTAATAAGATTGATATCATTTCAGATTGTTGTGATATCTGCTGCTCTTCACTTTGACTTCGCGTCAATTGTTGCCCTTGCATTTCCGTTAATACATACTGTAAAATTACGTTTTCTTGTGACCCTATTTCTACCCCTTGATTCCTTAATGCTTCTCTGGTTTCCTTTATTCGTTTATCCATTTTTATTTCATTTCAAAATTTTTTAAAATTTTTAATATTTCAAAAATTCTTTGCAGATTTTAAATATCCTAACCCTTATGCTTTTTAAATTAAATTTTTATTTGTGCCTCTACAATTTTTAATTTCTAAATTTCTTTTTGTGGTGTTCTAGCCTCTACGATTTTTAATTTTTAAATTTCTTTTTGTGGTGTTTGAGCCTCTACGATTTTTAATTTTTAAATTTCTTTTTGTGGTGTTCGTGCCCCTACGATTTGGTCGCCATAAAATTGCTATGAAATTCCCTATTTTAAGATTATCGAGCCCCTACGGTGGGTGTCATAAAATTGCTGTGCTATTCGCCCCACGATTGGACAAATCATAAAACTGCTGTGATATGCCCTATTTTATTGCTGTGCTATTCCCTTTATTATATGAAATATTAATTTTAAGGTTTTTATTTCCACTAGCTTACTGAATAAATCTCATTGAATCAAATAAAGCAATTCTAGAACACACAATATAATAATTGATAATATTTACAACACTCAAAATTTTCCTTTTTGTACAAAATATCTACATATACCAGATGTATGCTTTTCTGAAAGCCAGCAAAAATATCTTTTAATTATATTCAGGGACCTTCGAACGTTCCAAGATATCTATTCCATTTTCATATTTCTTTTAAGTGATTTTTTTGATGACTCGTACAAATATACAATGTGTGGCAAATATTAAATCAAAAACAGTTTTTCAATAATAAAGTGTATTAAGATTGCTAACCTGGAATGGGTTCTGGAGTTCCATCCTAATCTATGATCTGCATCCCCTTGCTGTGTCCGCTTTGCTTATTGATATGCCGGCCCCATATTAGAATCGCCTCCCATAAATTGCTTCCAATTAAAATCGTACCAATTACAGTACATCCAAAATTAGAACGTACCAAATCGGAATATGTCCAAATTAGAATATATTCATTTTTAAATTATCTACAAAATTAGAGTATGTCCAAAGGTAGAAGTCCCAAATTAAAGCTGTCTCAGTTTAAGGTCCCAAATTAAAGGTTCCAAATTACAGCCGTCTCAATTAAAACCCTGTTTCGTTAATATTAGAAATGAATTTAATTAAGTTGTTTAACTAACGTCTATCTATAGATTGGCTTATATTCGTTGCACAAATTCTCGCACTTCTAAATCTGATTTGTTTTGATTTATTTCTTCACTAGTTACGTGAGTTTTTAACACCTTCGAACATAGTCGTTGCTCAGTTGAATATAGACTAACATGTCGTTCCGTACTATCGTATATATAAGCCCTTCCTCCAATTGTTTTTATTGGCGTGTTTACAATATAGGCAGATACTTTTGCCTTATTTAGCATAACTCGGAATTTTTACAAATTACTTAGTTGAAATCTTCGATGAATGCTCTGTTCGTTACATCCGCATCCAGCATATTGTAGTTTATTCGAGGATTTCCAACTTTTGGCTTTCATTAACTCACGTATTTGGATGTTTGTTAATTTATCGTATAATTGAACCGCCTGGTGTTTATTTGTTTCCACAGAATATTGGTTTTCTGAACAAATGTGTTCTATTCTAGTCACGTAACGATTGTCTAATAATGAATTATTTTAGGATGCGTTTACGTTGATATTTTCGACGTAATTGTTAACTATTTGCAATGCCAATTTATCTATGCTTTCCGGTGATTTAATTTTGATGCCATTTATTGCGTTTTAAAATCTTATCTGTACGTGTAAACTGCACTTAGACATATTTATGTTCTCATGCATTTAGTTCCGTATATTTTATATACAGTGTCCTCTTAATTAACATTATGTAGAGTGATCGATTTACTCTTATAATTTCGAAATTATTTGCTTTTCTTAAAGTTGGAGTTGTTTATATTTATTCTACGACCCATATGACTTAACCTACTCTTAAACTACCCTATTATCATAGCAATATATACAGGGTGTTTCAAAGGTCTTGTTACAAACGAAGGAGTTGTTATCCAATTGTTGATGGTCTCAAAGTTACAACAATTTTTGCAGATCCGCCTAAATGCATCTTTATAATCCTTTTTGTGTTTGAAAGAGGAACGCCTCACTTTTATTAGATGATAGGTTTCGCAAACAACTACAAGGTTAATCAAAAGAAACAGATCGTTTTTGGTGGTATTGCAGATTCTCCAAAAAAATTAAAGTTGTTTAGCTCTAAAATACTCAAATAAACTGTTACTATCAAAAAGTGCACACCTATTCAGGAAACTTCTTTGGTATATGCTCTTTCCAAAAAGCTACAACTTGTAGATATAAGTTGAAAACTAGATAAATATTGGGGTTGTCTTAAAAACGGCACCATTATTATATCAATTTATATATATATATATATATATATATATATATATATATATATATATATATTATATATATATATATATATTGCCGTGGAACGCGGGTAAAATTTTCACCAACAAAATATTTTCGAAAAGTTTATAACATTTTCAAAACTCGAAAATTCAAAATTAAATATTTCTTACCCGTTTTCCTCTCTTCCTCGGTTGAATGGCCTTCTTCAACTGCTTCCGGCTAGCTCATTTGGACCTCCTCTTGGGTATCTAGATTCACTCGCATATTCTCAATCGTACACACACACTCGCAATAAAACCACAAAATACAACCAACATACAATCTTTTATTTATTACTAATTACAAATGAATTTCAATATTGTCCATACTTCATTGATCACGTTACACTTCAGTAAATCTTATTTTGTAATGTCCTGTATTTTATTTTAAAATCATCAAACACATAAAATGTACCCGGAGTAAATGGGCCTTGAATAATACCTTCTCTAAAATTCCTTCTTTATAATTTATTTATTTAATTTTTCAGTCTAAGTAACTCTGGGGAATGGTGAGCTCATGATAACCCAGCTAATTATGCATAATGTATGCCCTTCTACTTTGCATTAAATAAAACAAAGCCATGTACTCTTCACAAAATTTCACGTTCTGATGGAACGTTAAAAAGCTTTATAAACACCTTCAAATTTCTAGTTAAATACCATAATAAAGTTATTTACACGTATTATGTTCAATACGTAAATAATCCACACTACTTTGAAAAACACTCTCATACGTCACCCCAATATTTACAGTTTATAGGAATCACAATTTCAAATCGTTACCTGGAAATTTCTAGAAGACCTCCGCTCTGTAGATGATGGTAGGTATTTCTTCTATCTGATCTGCAGGCCGTTTCTAGCTGTTACTAGACGAACTCCATCTAAGTTGAACTGCTAACGCTGCCTTCACGGTGTAACCAAATTCCAAATTCCATTTCAATTATACGTCTTTCACAAATATTTTCTGTAATCTACGGTACTTAATGTCCCGACACGAGTTGGTTAAAAATTTATGGGTGATACCTCAATTAAAAAATGTAATCTCGGCACACTAACCGCGTACTAATTAAGAGGCTACCACTATGCAATATAATTTAAATGATTTTATCATACTTACAACTCGTGTTGACTTTCATACGTCGTTTAGGACGATCGAAATATTAAGGGCTTTTACCACGTTGTCCAAAAACATTTATACACTTCGAATGTAACCTCTCCATACCTACCTAACGCGAAATCCTTTATTTAAAATAATAATTCTTACAATTTTGCACTCCGCCAATATTTAATCCCGCGAAATTTGGCACGTCGTTATAATATTTTCAGAAAACTACGCTACACTATCCTCGTGTTTGTTTCAAGTCAAACTAATCATATCGACCAATCGTAGACCTACTGACGCTAAACAAATCCTGCCTATGCAACCGTTGTCTCTTGCTTATGCGTTTCCTACATCTCTTTCTAACCTGGTTTGAGTGGTAGAAAATCAATATTCCGGACCCTCTGCTATCTAAACCCACGTGGACTTACTACGTGATTTAACTAACCCCTCATTAGTATTTCCAGAGAACGCATGCGACGGTTTACAATATACGTCGAATCTTCATGTTTGTTTATACAAAATTATTAGAACTTGACATTTAAAATTCTGCAGGTGTTTAATCTTAAGGCGTTTTAAATAACACTTCTACGAGTTGGATTTTCCCCGTATTTCAACCCTACTGATGTATTTGTTTGTTAGCACCGCGTCTCACCTTGGTATTATTGGGTTTTTACACGCTTTTATGTAGAGACGGCCTGAATACTATAAAGTGTTTAAAACTTTGTGTAAATTGCATACGTCCTCATGCGTTCAAGCAATATAAATTGAAATTTACTTGTCGTACCTGTGGAAGGTTTCACCACAGCTTACTTCATTTTGAAGTTCAAACGCAGCCCCCTGAATGTACTAAATCACAATCCTCTTCATCGGTTCCAACTCAGGCCCTATCGTTAACAGCAGATATTCGTGAGGGAGTTACTGTTTTACTTTCTACTGCTCTCGTGGAAGTTTAAGACGGAGCTGGTCGGTTTAAGGCAATCAGAGTTCTTCTTGACCCTGGTTCACAAGCTAGTTTTATACGTCACGAATGTGCAAGTAAGTTAATGTTACTAATACGTCGTGCCCAATTCCCCATCTATGGTCTTGGTCAAACGAATGCACCTGCCAATCGGGGTGCTACTAGTTGTACTATACGTTCCATACTTGACAATGGACAATCTGTAGAAATCACAACCTTTATTTTATCAACGATTTCCGGGAATTTACCTAGCACTTAAGTTGCAAACAATTTTGCGCATTTGAAAGGTCTACACTTTGCCGATCTAACACGGAACAAACCCGGTCAAATTAACATGCTCCTGGGAGCTGATGTATACCTTTTTATTGTTAATGGTGGCATCATCCAAGGTAAATTTTTACAACCAGCTGCTATTAATACCATTTTCGGTTGGACAATTATGGGTCCAGTCCAGAGTCTGCGGAGATACTGTCCAGGCGTTTTTCGTTGCTTTAGAGAATCCGATCGATCAAACCTTTAGACGCTTTTGGGAGATTGAGGAAATCCCTACCACGCACCATATTTTTCTGGAGAGAGGGTGAAAGATTTCCTCTGGCTGCTGAGGCCATTATGTCTAATCTGTACATGGATGATTTTGTCTGCGGTTCAAACTCAGTAGAATCTACCCTGGAAACACGAAATCCAGTGATTCAATTTTTAACTTTAGGTTGTTTCGAACTTCGGAAGTGGAGCTCCAATTATTCTAAGATTTTAGAGAGCTCCCCCCCCTCCTCCGAATATTGTAAAATAAATACATTTAGTTTTGACTCTGATGAATCGATCAAGATTTTAGGGCTACAACGGTCTCCTAACAATGATGTTTTCTCTTTTCAAGTTCAAATTGGTAACCCAACTTGTACGAAACGCAATATTCTTTCCCAAGTAGCTAGAATCTATGATCCCTTAGGTTTTCTAGCTCCACTTACCCTTGTTGCTAAACGTCTCATCCAACATTTATGGATGTTGGGATTAGACTGCGACGAAAGTCCTCCAGCCAATTTGCTATCTCAGTGGCAACACTAGCAAGAGGAGTTGCCATTTATTTCTACTCTAAAAATATCTCGTTTTCTACCTCCCACTGATCTATATAGCTGTGAAGCTCATGGTTTTTGCGATTCCAGTTAGGTTGGATATGCAGCTGTTATATATCTTCGATTTGTAAATCTATTTTTTGACGAAGTAACTGTCATTCTAGCTGCAGCTAAAACTAAAGTTGCACCAATGAAACGTATCTCAACTTTGTTGTCTGATCTACTTGTTTTAGTGTTGGACGCCTATCAAGGACATAGCAATTTCTAAAATATTTGCTTGGAGCGATTCCACAGTGGCTCTCAGCTGGATTCGCGCACCTCCTTTTTAATGGAAAACCTTTGTTGCTAATCCTGTTAGCCATATTTAGCAAATCATCTCACCCAGCAGATGGTTTCACATAAAATCTTCTAACCTCCGGTGGACCCTAGCTTCTAGAGGTCTCTTGCCAAAAGCGGTTTTAGCATGTTCTCTTTGGTGGGCGGGGCCACGGTGGCTTCGTTCTGCGCAAGAGTTTTGGCCTCCCCCAATTACTGTTCCAACCCCGGAGATCACTATCGAATAAAGGGTATTGGCGTTTGTTGCCCAAACTATGGAAGTCGAGTTCAACATAGTTGACAATTTACTGGAAGATTTTTCGTCATTACGAAGAATTTAAGGTATTTTGGTCTACGTCTACCAGTTTTTACAACCAAATATACAGCATCCTACGCGACCCCTTACTGCTGATGAATTATCTAATTCCTTTATAATCATTCTTCGACGTGTTCAAGCTACAGTCTTTGTCAAGGAAATTTCCTGGATCAAAACTAAGACAAAGTTACCAAAACATTTACGTCGACTAACACCCTTTCTTGACACTCAAGGCATTTACGTGTTGGCGGTCGTTTGGTACATTCTAAATTACTTTACACAGCAAAATATTCGGCATTATTGCCTCGTCGTCACCGATTGACAGAGCTTGCAATTTTGTCCATTTATCATAAATATTGTCATGCTGGCATTTCAATCACAGCTTACTTTATTCAGCAAGTCTTTTGGATCATTTCGATCAAACAATCAATTCGATTTTATCTTTCTTCGTGTATTAAATGTTTTCGCACCAAGTCGGTTCCGGTGATACCCTTTATGGGTGACTTGCCCCCAGCCCATGTGAACCAAGTTAAGTTATTCAGCTGTGTGGGTGTAGATTTTGCAGGACCAATCTCAACTAAGGTTTCTAACTTGAGAAAAGTAAAAATTCTTAAGTTTTATGTATGCATATTTGTGTGTTTTGCCAACAAGGCTACACACATTGAGCTTGTTTCCGATTTGTTTTCTGCCGCATTCCTTGCTGCCGTGCGACGCTTTGTGGCTCGTCGAGGGCGTTGCTCTAATATATTCAGCGATTGCGGTACGAATTTCGTAGGAGCTAACAATAAACTGCTTGCTTATATGCAAGATGGTACTAAACAGGAAAGTATCACTTGGTCTTTTAACCCCCCCTAGTGCCCCCAACTTGTGCAGTCTCTGGGAAAGCGGCATTAAAAATATTAAAACTCATCTTTTTTGTAATCGGGGATCAAGTACTTATGTTTGAGGAACTTTACACCGTCTTTACCCAAATAGAGGCGTTACTAAACTCTAGACCACTCTGTGCCTTAAGTGCCGACCCAAATGACCTGCAGTGTCTTTCACTCAGCCATTTTCTTACAATGGAATCTTTAACGGCTCTCCAGATGAAGTTCTACCTCAAATTAAAATACCTCCACGTGACTGTTGGAGATTATTACAAAAAATGCATCAAGATTACTGGTTACGCTGGAGCCTAGAATACTTAATTACTCTCGGTCAGAGGTCAAAATGCCATAATCAAGGTGATCCAGTCACTGTAAACACCTTAGTGTTAATCAAGGATGAGCGGTTACTCCCATTTAAATGGAAGCTCAGGCGTATCACCCTCTTATATCCTGGCCACGACGACATAGCTCGCGTTACAGATGTTAAAACCAATAATGGCACTTTTCAACGTCTCATGGTCAAATTGTGCCTGCTACCTTTATGTTAATAATGTCTGTATTTGTTCCTCTGTTCTTTTATTTTTTCTTCTCTCCTTTCAGTCTGCATTACTTCCTAAATTCTTTATTTTCCTAAATTCCTTGAATTTGGTGAGCGGAATGTTCCGTCGTGCAAGCATATATTATGTTTTCCCGTAAATACATTGTGCAAAGACGTTAATCGTAACTTTAAGTTTATTGTGCGCGATTCGGCAACGGTGCAGTGTGAATCTAAAGTCGACGTTATCTAGTAACATTGACATTCAGTCTTGGAACGTTATGAACTGTGGTGTCCACGCGATGAGACGTGTTTTCCAATCAACAAATGGCAAGTGCATTCACATCATGTTAAAACAAGGTATTTATCCTCTATTATGTCTGGCATTTATATTATTACAATTGTGATTAATCAAACTCCTATTTATGCATAACATGGTGTTCCTCGAAACCATAAAATATCGAGATGGTCCTTATTTAACTAATCCAGATTGCTTTGTATAAAGACCACCACTAGCTATCATTTTATCCCAAAGCTCTAACTAAGACATGTGCTGAGAGGTAGTTATTCTTCATCGATTTTGTAGTTAGTTATTGTTTGTAAGAGAGAGTTGTTATGGCTGTATTACTTTGTATTTGTAATATTGTTTGTGAGAGGATTATTTTATCTTATTATAAATGTAATATATAATTACAGTAGTTTTCTTAATTCAGAGAGCTGACGGACAGTGTCAACAATTTATCCTTACACAGCAATAAACTTATTTTGCACCCAATGTCAGGCACATCACAGCATATATATATATATATATATATATATATATATATAACAAGTATATACGATGTATAAATAATCACAACCTTTACGAAAAATCGAAAGGAAGTTATTAATTATACAAAGCAAGCTAGTAATTTGCATAGCCATAAATGAAAGAATTTGTTTGTTTCATAAAGGGAATTATTTATACATCGTATATACTTGTTTTATTTATTCAAATTGCTATAAGCAATAATTTTTCATTGTTTTTATATATATATATATATATATATATATATATATATATATCAAGGAATGAAATTTAATGGCAAGTGACTCAATATTAGCCACAAGGGCATCCTGTCGACGCGTTTCACCCTTATTGGGGCTCATCAGGACAGGAGTAGCAAAGATGTAATATTTAACACGAACACATTATGGGAAGTACAGCATCACCTAGCCCACAATTTGTGCCTTCGTGCTGTTTCACTTAACTTTGCAGGTTTTATCAACAGTCGGCATGGAGGGGATCCGGCTCAACTGCCTTTTTCCATAGCCAAAGATTATAATTATAAAGAATAAACAAATTTAATAAGTCTTAAAATAAT
Organism: Platerodrilus igneus; assembly: GCA_036346225.1. Lineage (NCBI taxonomy): Eukaryota > Metazoa > Arthropoda > Insecta > Coleoptera > Lycidae > Platerodrilus > Platerodrilus igneus. The sequence continues at coordinate 235,904 of JARFIW010001454.1, read as the reverse complement.
ATCAAGGAATGAAATTTAATGGCAAATGACTCAATATTAGCCACAAGGGCATCCCGTCGACGCGTTTCGCCTTTATTGGGTCTCATCAGGACAGGAGTAGCAAAGATGTAATATTTAACACGAACACATTATGGGAAGTACAGCATCACCTAGCCCACAATTTGTGCCTTCGTGCTGTTTCACTTAACTTTGCAGGTTTTATCAACAGTCGGCATGGAGGAGATCCGGCTCAACTGCCTTTTTCCATAGCCAAAGATTATAATTATAAAGAATAAACAAATTTAATAAGTCTTAAAATAATATCAAGGAATGAAATTTAATGGCAAGTGACTCAATATTAGCCACAAGGGCATCCCGTCGACGCGTTTCGCCTTTATTGGGGCTCATCAGGACAGGAGTAGCTAAGATGTAATATTTAACACGAACACATTATGGGAAGTACAACATCATCTAGCCCACAATTTGTGCCTTCGTGCTGTTTCACCTGACTTTGCACCTGACTCAGCACGAAGGCACAAATTGTGGGCTAGGTGATGCTGTACTTCCCATAATGTGTTCGTGTTAAATATTACATCTTTGCAACTCCTGTCCTGATGAGCCCCAATAAAGGCGAAACGCGTCGACGGGATGCCTGTAATATTGAGTCACTTGCCATTAAATTTCATTCCTTGATATTATTTTAAGACTTATTAAATTTGTTTATTCTTTATAATTATAATCTTGGCTATGGAAAAGGCAGTTGAGCCGGATCTCCATGCCGACTGTTGATAAAACCTGCAGTTAAGTGAAACAGCACGAAGACACAAATTGTGGGCTAGGTGATGCTGTACTTCCCATAATGTGTTCGTGAATATTACATCTTTGCTACTCCTGTCCTGATGAGACCCAATAAAGGCGAAACGCGTCGACGGGATGCTGTGCATTTGAGTCACTTGCCATTAAATTTCATTCCTTGATATTATTTTAAGACTTATTAAATTTGTTTATTCTTTATAATTATAATCTTTGGCTATGGAAAAAGGCAGTTGAGCCGGATCTCCTCCATGCCGACTGTTGATAAAACCTGCAAAGTTAAGTGAAACAGCACGAAGACACAAATTGTGGGCTAGGTGATGCTGTACTTCCCATAATGTGTTCGTGTTAAATATTACATCTTTGCTACTCCTGTCCTGATGAGACCCAATAAAGGCGAAACGCGTCGACGGGATGCCCTTGTGGCTAATATTGAGTCACTTGCCATTAAATTTCATTCCTTGATATTATTTTAAGACTTATTAAATTTGTTTATTCTTTATAATTATAATCTTTGGCTATGGAAAAAGGCAGTTGAGCCGGATCCCCTCCATGCCGACTGTTGATAAAACCTGCAAAGTTAAGTGAAACAGCACGAAGGCACAAATTGTGGGCTAGGTGATGCTGTACTTCCCATAATGTGTTCGTGTTAAATATTACATCTTTGCTACTCCTGTCCTGGTGAGCCCCAATAAGGGCGAAACGCGTCGACAGGATGCCCTTGTGGCTAATATTGAATCACTTGCCATTAAATTTCATTCCTTGATATTATTTTAAGACTCATTAAATTTACTTATTCTATATATATATATATATATATATATATATATATATATATATATATATATATATATATATATATGTATATATATACAGGGTGAGTTTTTAGTGCGGCAACGGTCGATAACTCCGTTATTATAAAAGCTATGTAAACCAAATTTGGAGGCATATTAGATATGCCTAAAGTGCATATTTTAAAAATATTTGTAAGCATACAGGGTGTTTCATAATTCCAGGGCATATTAAACTTATATTTTTTTTAATGGAACACCCTATATATTATTACATTTTTGAAAAGCACATAAAAAGAGCTTTAATTTGATATCAAATTGTATCTGTCTATTCTTTTTAGTTTTTGAGATATTCAACTGTTTTTAGAAAAAATGACCCCGATTAGATACATTGCCACTGCACTAATGCACAACTTATGTTAATTTTTAAGATGCAGAAAATTTTAACATATACCATAGTATATTTGTAAATATCACGTTTTTGAAATTTCTTCCCAGTATACGGGGTGTGTTAGGTTTCGCAAAATGCAACTTTTAAAATTTTTTTTAAAAGGCACCCTACTAATTTTATTGCTGCAATGGATAGTTCATTAAGTGTCCTTTCATTTATGTTAAGCATTCCCTATACCTAAATCCATTACTTTCTGAGATATTTTTGATTTTTTTCAAATTTTATGAATGTTTTTAATTTGCATAACTAAAAATAACTTAGTATTGGAGAATATTATAAAACAATTAATTCATTTTGATTAAGAATCAACTACACTTATCCAATAACAATTTTCACTAAAGATATAACAACCTTCAATAATACGCTATCAACAGAATTCTGTCAGATCAACAATATGCATTTTATAGAAAATGTTCAAACAGGAAATCAGGCAGACTTTGAAAAAAATAACAATTACAATCAAAATGTCATTTAGGTTTATTAATTGTAGTGTGTTGTCATTTAACACATTATCAGTTCTGTTTAAATTTAATCCTTGAAGGAGTTTTCAAAATGAATTTTACAGTGGAAGAACAAATAAATATGATTTGGGTATTGGGAGCAAGTTTAAAAATTTCCTACTTGCATCAAGAATATGCCAAGAGAGATATCCTGTTAAATGACAACACACTACAATTAATAAACCTAAATGACATTTTACATGTAATAGTTATTTTTTTCAAAGCCTGCCTGATTTCCTGCTTGAACATTTTCTATTAAATGCATATTATTGATCTGGCAGAATTCTGTTGATAGCGTATTATTGTAGGTTGTTATATCTTTAGTGAAAATTGTTATTGGATAACTGTAGTTGATTGTTAATCAAAATGTATTAATTGTTTTATAATATTATTCTCCAATAGTAAGTTATTTTTAGTTATGTAAATTAAAAACATTCATAAAATTTGAAGAAAATCAAAAATATCACAGAAAGTAATGGATTTAGGTATAGGGAATGCTTAACAAAAATGAAAGGACATTTAATGAACTATCCATTGTAGAAATAAAATTGGTAGGGTGCCATTTAAAAAAAATTTGAAAAATTGCATTTTGCGAAACCTAACACACCCTGTATACTGGGAAGAAATTTCAAAAAAGTGATATTTACAAATATGCTATGGTATATGGTAAAATTTTCTGCATCTTGAAAATTAACATAAGTTGTGTATTAGTGCAGTGGCAATGTATCTAATCAGGGTCATTTTTTCTAAAAACAGCTGAATATCTCAAAATCTAAAAGGAATAGACAGATATAATTTGATATCAAATTAAAGCTCTTTTTATGGGCTTTTCAAAAATGTAATAATATATAGGGTGTTCCATTAAAAAAAATATAAGTTTAATATGCCCTGGAATTATGAAACACCCTGTATGCTTCCAAATATTTTTAAAATGTGCACTTTAGGCATGCCTAATATGTCTCCAAATTTGGTATACGTAGCTTTTATAATAATGGAGTTATCGACTGTTGCCACACTAAAAACTCACCCTGTATATATATTGTTGTGAAGTTTAACTCTGTAAATTACCCCAACGTGGGCCGTTATTAATAATCGTGAAGTTTTCCTCGGCTGCTTCGCTCCTACCTATAATTGCATAAGCAAACACTTTCCAGGAAGCTTACCGGATCTGCAGAATCTCCACTCCTCCTAACTGCCGTTATGCTATAATTTCAAAGAAAATACTTCCCTACAATCATACTCAAAATAACGCAACTAACATAATACATCACTCCCTATTTACACGAAATAAATATTTACATCCTCTAAAACTCTTTCCATTACATACAATAAAACTTTGACTATAAGCAATTCAGTTTCAAAATTGAATTTGTATTAAATATCTTTAACCAACATATACCATATTAAAGTAAGTGAGCTATTTTTATAGCTGACTTTAACTGTCGTCTTAATATAAGCGCACAGTAAAACTCTTTAAACCTGTGTGCAATATTGTAGCACTGCAATAATCAAAAGTCTCCTTTACCGTTTACAAAACAGCCTGGTTATCCTTACATTAATTATAGACCTGTTTTCATATTCATATAAAGTCAATAAAATTTTCAGTTCATCAAAATTCATCAAAATAATTACACAAAAGCGCAAAGGAGTTTGAAACACCTCAAATAAACAGCACAACAATGTTTATAAAAGTTTGTTATCTGGTAACCATTATACTGCAAGCAGCTGCAAACCAGCCCTTGAAGATGTTGTCGTCTAGAAAGACTTTAAGCTCTGGATCAGTTTTCCAAGTTGAAACACCATTCCTCACGGCATGCTGTTATCCAAATCTCTCCTAATTCTTGATCAAAAAAGTGCATCCAAATCTCCCATTACCATTCCATTTTAGATCAACCAATCAATGCTAGATGCAATTACCATTAAATTTTCACTTCAGAACGCCTTTGTACGCTCCAACACCCAAAATAGCAGTAATAGGTACTTACATGCTGAAAAGTTTCGCTCTTAACTCTGTATTTACTTTCAGTTTAAAATAATTATCACTACACCAACTCGTGTAATTACCACTAATAATAAAAATCACTGAATACAATTTGACTCTTAGAGTTAACCTCAATAGCAAGCAAAGAAGTAGCTGAAGTAAGATCGTTAGCTGTAAGATCTCTAAGAGAGCGCATCCCTTTCTGAATGCGTTTATATAGACCTCATTCACACCACTTTACAACCCCATAAACACGCTTTCCAAGTAACTTTTCAAACCGTCTTCCAATTCCCCTAAGCAAACATTTTCAATGGTTTACAAATTCTTGAAAACCCCGTGTTGGCCTTCTGCAATACTAAGTATTGTAACATACAACACCAACCGTCTTACAAAATCTCGACATTTACATAACAAAATAACCGTTTTCCCTCGAAAACCACCACTTCGTTTTCTAACAGCTGCTCAATACGTCGAAATCGTGCTCCAACTGTCTTCAAATGATTGGTCTATCCACTCCCCTCACCATATGTCTTGCTCCGTTTGCACGTTCATATACCCTCACTCAATTTTAACCTATCTCTCTTCTTATTTGCACCTGTGAAGAATAATGCTCTTTCTTTGTTTCTCTTAGGTAGTTTGTTTATCGCATTCCTACCTCATTTTCAGTTCACTTCTAAATCGATACCTTAAACAAACATTCTGCATTTTCCTCGTACCTAGAAACTTCGATCCATTTGTTTAAAAGTCAACCCACAACAAAACATATGTTATCTACTGTCCTTTGCTAACGCATCTTACAAGCCATCTTTCCTTATAAAATATCGATCCGTACTCTTTAACGGCCTCGGCCTTTTAACGAATAATCTGTATACCACTTCTTCCTTACTATTTTTGAATATAATTGCTACTCAGAATGTTTTCAACTGGTTGTTTCTCTCGGAAGCGATAACCGTTGCTTGTTTTCATAAACACCTTACTATAAAAGCTTTTAGAACGTTTACCGAGGTTAAAATGAAATTATACTTTAGAACCATATTTACACACGTCAACTTGATCTTATGATTATTAATATAAACCTAACGTAACATTGAAAAGCTAATTTGAATTAATATGCATCAAATCTAGTCTAAATTACCCTCTACGCTAAAATATTTACATTTAATGATTAGTAGGTAAAATTGCCTAATTCTGTGTCCTTCTATCAATGCATATTGAGAATTCTTTGGCGCATTTTTGCCAAGGTGAATATTGAAACCAATTTGATTATAAAGCTCAACTCTAAACTAAATAATCCTTAACCTAGAGCTCTGAAAAACGTCTTAACTTACTAATGTGTTGTATATACTGCACCCTACCCTTTTTCCAGGTGTTTTAAAAAGGATAGGCGCACGACAGAGCATAAAAAAAATTACACTCTGGCACAGCTAGCATCGACCGTTGAGGTTGCAGAGGCTGCAAGAGACCTAAAATCTCGAAGGGGAGAAAATTTGTGAATTAATAACTGTAAATTAAACAACTGTGAGAAACTATGAAAAGTTATATAGTGTGTTTATTAAATTTTATAGAAAATAAATTTTTGAACAAAACATAAATATTCTATGAAGTCATATAAAATGAAAAGATCAGTAAAGATTATGATACATGTTTCCTTTTTGCAACTAGTCAATGTAGGTACTTAAGTCTAAGAGAGTTTTTAAATATGTGAATGTAACATATAAAAGTCAATAAAATATTTAACGTGAACTAAACGTTCAAAAATACAAAGAAAAGTATCTTGTGCTTTTAAATGCGTAACGAAATTAATAAATGTACTTTACTACCATAAGTTTCATGAAACGTGTGGCTTACATTTGGACAGTATGCGTCCAGTAAGACTATGTATAAAAAGAATTACTATTTGTGAACACCAGATAAATTATCTGTAAGATTTATATGTTTTACAAGTGTAACATAAAGAGAAAATTTAATATTGTATAAATCAGTTCATTAAATTTTGAGTAGATAAATAGTATTTTAGTTTGTCATACCTGACATGTGCATTGAATAACATATTTTTGTTACCCTGATATTCTTGAACGGAACATCTGTAGAAATCCAAATCACATGTGTAGAAACTGCAGGAGTCCCAGGTAACATCAAAATTAAACAAATGGTGAGGTAGAATTCGCTAGCATACAAACAAGTTGAAAAACATTATTCTGTGTTAACTTCATAGATCCATATTAAACCAAAATTTAAGAGAGTAATTAATAAAACTAAAAATGTATGTTGCGGTAGCTTAATTTAAAAGTACAACGCCATCGTCATCTCATGGTCAAACAACAGCAAAACACATTTGCTTCTTTACGGAGCGTAAGGTGCAAATATAGGAAAACTGAGGGTAGAGAACGACCCTAAAATACAATATGTGAATTAGTTAACACGCAAAAAAAAGTCAAAAGGAAATTAAAATACATCTGTTAATTTCTTACCATCGGAAAAGCAATCCGGTGGGATTCGCAGCCCATGAAGGGAAGGAAACGCTAGACAAGATAGCTGTAATATTATTTAAATGATTACACATCTTTTATTTAACAAAATAATACATACTTGATACGACCTCATGGTCAATTTTTATCACCTTGAACTCAAAAGCGACCTGTTGTGCACAAGTCAAGACAAGAAAATGAAACTTTTGTCAGAACGTTTTGACAGGCAAACAATCTGTCTCAAATATCAGAGCGGGGTATTTAGGATTGTAAGGAAAGAAAACTATAGAGCTCTTCTGCAAAGTAAGTGTGAAATTAAATACCAAGAATACTGGATTGTAGGCAACTTTACAAACAAGTATGAATATTAGAAAAACAAACACGGTACTTTATAAAGTACTATAACCTTCTTATATTCTGAGATTATAATAAATCTATTAAAGTAAAAGTGTATATTAAGGTTCAATGGACTTTTTAAAGTAAAATCTGAGGTTTAAAGGAGAGATAAATCAAGCTGAAACGTGGCGTTTACCATAGGTAAAATGACATGTTTCACTGCCCAGAACAAAAGAAAAAAATATATGAAGATATATTTTTATAAAATCAAAATTGGATTGAAGTGAAAGACTTATTAAAAGAAAATAAAATATTGTTTGAAAAAAATTTGAGAAAAGAAAAAAAGTTTGAGAAAAAATTGTTTAAGAAAAAATGTTTGAAAAAATGTTTGAGAAAAAATTGTTTAAAAAATGTTTGAGTGGTGGGATATCTAACGCGTATCACACGTCCCAAAGGGAAACAAAATTGGTAAAGTCAATAATCCGTGAAGTCAAAATCAGTAAGGACTAAACCACTCGACACGGGTAAAAAGATTAGAAATAAAACAAAAAAATTGTAGAATAATGGCAATGGGGGGTTATAGGGAGGGTATAACTGTTGTACACCAGTTATGTATGTAAGTGTGGGGGGCTAAATATGATATGTCATCAAAAAAAATATTACATCAAACACGTGTAATGTTACAAGAAAAAAATTTTTAGTTAAGAAAGATTATGTTTAGTATTATTTAAGTTAAGGTAGGTATATTTAGAAAATTTATTAAGTTTATATCAGTGCCTGTATATGGCTTTAAATCTTTTATGTGCCAGTTATTTGTCTTTGACCCATCTGGGTTAGTAAGATTATAAATTAAATTAGATAGTTTTTATTAACTGTACATAAAATATATTTGGGTGCAAGTTTTGCAGTAAAAACATCAGCGGCACTAGACAATACTTTGTTTGTTCTCCAAACTGTATCACCTACATCGAAAGTAAATGGTCTACGTCGTAAATTGTAACGACTAGACATTTTTATAGGCAAGATGTAATCTATTTTTACATCTTTGAAGAGATTAAAAACCTTGTTGGTCGGTAGAATATGCGGTCCTATCTTCAGGCATTATATCTACGTCATCAGAGGGTTTATAAGACGAACTATAAAATTTTCCTGAAATAGGTACATGTCTACCAAAATTAAAAATTTGGCGAAAACCCGTCACCTCATGTTTTGCTGAATTTATAGCGTACTGAATTTTGCTATATTTTCATCCCACATGTTGTGTGTTTCGACATATGATCTAATCGCCGTACCTACAGTTTTATTTATTCGTTCTACAAAATTACATTGTGGGGAATATACTGCAGTGTACCATATTTTTCAACATTATAATTAGCAATTAAATTTTTAAAAATGTTTCCAGATAGTTGTGATCCATTATCACATATTACAAATTTAGGTACCCGTAGGTTAGAAATACTTTATTTTCGATATGTTTTTCGATATTTGGTGCTGTAGCACTATGTAAAGGAAATAATAAAGTGAATTTAGAAAACCAGTCTCCTACAACAAGTAACCACTTGTGTCCTTGTTTTGACCTAGGAAGGGGTCCTATGAGGTCTAAAGCAATTGTGTGAAACGGAAATGTAACATCTTTTCTTTACCTGCTAAACCTAATGGTTTCATATTTGATGCTTTTGTGCTCCACATATTAGACAATTTTACAATACTTTATGACGTCATATTTCATTTTAGGCCAGTAGTAATTTTCTTGAAGTCTAGCTAATGTTTTATAAAATCCAAAATGTCCAGCAGTAGGTGGATCATGACAAGTAGAAATTACTTCATTTCTTTGTTTAATAGGTACTAGGATTTTCCAATTATTTATATTCGTAGTTAACGGTAAATTTGAAGGTAGGAATTTGTATAACAAACCATTTTCTATTTTCCATTGCGGATAGGTATCTGGAGAATTTATAATTTTATTTTTTAAAGATACATAGTAATCATCTATGTTAGCTAAATCTATTTCTAAGGTATTTAAATTTACAGTGTTATCTTGTGTTGATCGACTAAGGGAATCAGGTATTACATGTAGCTTGCCTTTACGGTGAATTAAATCGAAGGTATGTTGTCTTAAACGGGTGGCCCATCTTGCCAGTTTCCCAGAAGGATTTTGGATATTATTGAGCCATAACAGACTGTGATGATCTGTTATGACTGTAAATTTTGTTCCTTCTATCCACGGACGGAATCTTTCTATAGAAAAAATAACTGAGAGACATTCGCGTTCTGTAACGGAGTAATTGCGTTCAGAACGTGTAAGTGATCTGCTTACGTAAGAGATAATGTGATCTTCACCATTTAGATTTTGTAATAGAACTCCTCCTAAACCAGTATTTGATGCATCAGCTTCTATCGTGAATGGTTGATTGAAATCAGGTTGAGATAAGATAGGCTCAGATACTAAGATTTGTTTTATTTTTAGAAAAGCTGACTCAGCCTCGGAATTCCAAACTATTGGTTGTTTTTTCTTCTTCCCTTTTAACAGATCATTAATAGGAGACATAAGGGTAGAAAAAGATTTTATAAACCTTCTATACCAGCTAACCATGCCAACAAAACGTTTAATTTGTGTGGTTGTTTTAGGTCTTGGATAGTTAGTCATTGCTGAAATTTTTCTGGATCTGTTCTAATAGAATTTGAACCAACAATGTATCCTAGAATTTTAATTTTTTTAAAAACTCACATTTTTGAGATTTATAGTTAAATTTGCATCTTTTAAACGGTCACGAACTGTTTCTAGTAACTTGATGTGTTCAGAAAATGTTGAAGATATAACTATAATATCGTCGAGGTAACAGAAAATATGGGGTTCCAACTCCGGTCCAAAAATAGTATCAACGAGACGTTGTTGTGTTTGTGCAGAGTTTCTTAAACCGAAGGAACTGTAACGAACCTAAATTGGCCTCTGGAGATTACACTAAAGGCTGTTTTGTCCTTAGACTCTGTAGTTAAAGGTAGCTGCCAAAAGCTATGTCTTAGATCAAGACTAGAAATGTATGTAGCACCTCTTAGCAAATTCAAAATTCGGTCTACATTAGGCATGGGGTAGCTATCGTGGGTAGTTATTTCATTTAGAGCTCTTCCATCAAAACAAACTCTATAGTCACCAGAAGATTTTTAACTAGTAAGATAGGAGAACACCAAGGTGAGGTACATTTTCAATTACACCCAGCTCTAACATTTCATCTAATTTTTCATTCAATATTTTTGACATATATGGAGACATTGGGTATGGACGTTTTCTGATAGGTTTGTGGTCACCAGTGTCAATATTCATATAAATTTTATCAGTGCGACCTATATTTGTATCAGTGCTTGCAATTAAATTGAAGGAATCTATTATTTGTTTTGCTTTAGGTAATTGTGTAGGAAGTAAATCGTCTAACGTGCAAAGTTTATGTTTATCTAAATTTTTTAAAGGAACTTTTTCCACAGGTATAGGTATATTTGTAGATGTGTGAACATCCCAGGAATTATTTTTAAAATTGATAGATAGTTCAAACTTTTTCGCAAAATCTGAACCAAAAATAAATGAGTGAGGTAGTGCAGGAACGACTAAACAAGTAATGAAACATGTGTCACCTATAAAAATAGGCAAGTCTAAAGTACCAGAAATATTTTGTGGAGTGCCATCTGCAGTTAGTAATTTATGTGTAGTTAAAGGAAATATATTTAGATTTAAGGTTTTATTATAGGTATGCCTAGAGATCCTATAACAGAAATGTTACTTCCCGAATCGAAAAGTGCAGTTATATAAATGTCTAATAATTTTACTTTAAGATATGGTCTAGTATCTAAATGTTTTGTAATTAAATTATAAGTTTCTATTGAATGTGTTTTGATTTATAGAAGTTTCTAACAGTAGTCAACCATTTTGACCAGTTATCATTGTTTTGAGAAATTTTATGTAAGTTAAGGTAATTTTTCTTAGACAAACTTGTTAAGTTATAATTTTGTTTTATAACAATGATTTATTTTTGAGGGTAAGGTAGGTTTTGTATAAGGTAAAGTAGGATTTGTACTAGGTAGAGTAGTCATTTGTTTTTAGAAAAATAGTGGTAGAGACAATTTTATTTGGTTTAAGATAATTTTGGGTAGCCATAGATATCTCAGTACAGGGTTGGCTATATGTCCTGTACTTTTTTATTCGTTTTTTGAGCAAACGGGACATGTGGATATTTTTACATTAGGAATGCCACATCTGTAGCAGAAAATTTTTCTTTTAATATTACAATTAGGATATGTGTGATCTGATTTTAAACAGTTCCAACATTTACTTGTGGTATGTCTATAGGTATTTGAGAAATAACGTGTATTTTGAGTTGAAGGAAAAGTAGGTAAATTTGTATTTATATTTTTATTTATTGTGGTATGTGGTTGTGTTTGAATTTTTGGAATCGTATTATATTGTATGGCATTTAATTGAGACGAAGCATTTTGTATTTTAGGTTTATTGTTGTATGTCCAAGTTTTCGGTTTACTTTCTTGAAATTTTTGTGTATAAAGATTTTGTGGAAAAGAATTTTTGTTTCGTAGTAAAACAGAGGTAGTTGGTTTAAATGAGTAATTATTAGATATAAGTTGATTTTTTATACGAAAAGATTCTTCTAATCTTTTTGTAGCTGTAACGAGATCTGAGATAGTATTAATTGTAGGTAGAATTATAGAAAGTGGTGTAATAAAATCAGGTAATAGATTTTGTGAAATAATTTGTATTCTTGTTGATTCTAAAGGTAATTTTTGAAATCTGCGGAATAAATTCTGCATTTTCATTATATAGATAGTCACTGCTTCATTCGTCTTTTGTTTTCTAAGTCTTATTTCGTCCCATAAAATAGTTTCTATGTTAGGAGGTAGAAAATCTTGTTTTAAACGAGTTATTAAGGAGTTCCAATCTGTTACAGAGTGTTTTATTTCCTATACCAAACAATTGCATCTCCGTCAAACAATTCCATCGCAGACGAAAACAGATCTTGTAGTGAAACATTTCTGGTTTCAGCTAATTCAGATACTCTTTCTAAAAATTCAAAGACTGTGTCTGGTTTACCATTAAACTTTATTGACCAAGAAGAAATTGGAGTAGGATTAGATATATAAGTTACTGTTGGTGGATGAACATTTATTGTGGGGTAGTATTTGTTAAAGGTACATTAATTTTACCGGTAGTAATTTCATATTTGTCTATTTTTCATGAAGTTCTGCATCTAACAAAAGTGCAGTTGAATAACTTTCATTTTTAAAAGTTGTTACAATTTCATTATCATTATCAGGAATAGTTAATCGGTTTATTCTGCCACATACATGCGCCAGTCGAGACATAATTCTTTTATAAAGTGAATCTTTAACATTACCATCAAATTCTTCTATTAAATTCGTAATTGAATTTATAGTATTAGTTATTTGCTCACTATCTTGTTCGAAAGTTATAGTATATTGAGATAGTTCTTTATGTGGTGGTGGTTTATTTAATTCAATTCTTAATTGACAAGCCAAAAGTTTTCTTTTATCCTCCATAGTTCTCTTTTTTGAACTAATGGACCTTATGTAAAGTTCATACTCAAGCTCCTCTATTAGTAAATAACCTGCTTTTAAGTATGCTTCCATTTTAGTTTTTATATTTTACAAAAGAATATTTATTTATATTTCAAGGTAAAATAGGTATAAAAATAAATGTTGGCTTCACGTGACAGTGTATGCAGGAAAAAAAAACGAGATACGTTGAGCGACACGTGCAACCATGCACGAGAAAAAAAAAGAAAGATACGTTGGATGTCACGTGTAAACGTACGCAAGAGAAAAAAAATAAGACAGGTTTGGCGTCACGTGGAAGCGTGGACATGTGCTGTATAAAATATTAAAGAAACAAAACGCGTTGTATAGAAAATTTAAAGAAAAATATCGTCGGGTTGTGTTATGTCAAAATTTAAAAATTTATATTGGGCGCAACGTGTATGCGTGTGCCTGATATAGAGAAAATATTAGAAATTTGGGTGCCACGTGTAGACGTGGATGAGAGAAAAAATTAAACCTGTTGGGCGTCGCGTGTAAACGTAGCCAGGTATAGAAAAAAATTTCGTGTGTCAGATATAGAAGAAAAAATAGGAGGTTTGGCGTCACGTGCAAACGTGCGCGGAGAAAAAATGGAGAGAAAAAAGAAAAAATTTAGGTAGTTGGGCGCTACGTGTAAACGTGCGCGAGAGAAAGAAAGAAGATAGGTTGGGCGCCACGTGCACCCTACCCTTTTCCAGGTGTTTTAAAAGGATAGGCGCACGACAGAGCATAAAAAATTACACTCTGGCACAGCTAGCATCGACCGTTGAGGTTGCAGAGGCTGCAAGAGACCTAAAATCTCGAAGGGAGAAAATTTGTGAATTAATAACTGTAAATTAAACAACTGTGAGAAACTATGAAAAGTTATATAGTGTGTTTATTAAATTTTATAGAAAATAAATTTTGAACAAAACATAAATATTCTATGAAGTCATATAAAATGAAAAGATCAGTAAAGATTATGATACATGTTTCCTTTTTTGCAACTAGTCAATGTAGGTACTTAAGTCTAAGAGAGTTTTTAAATATGTGAATGTAACATATAAAAGTCAATAAAATATTTAACGTGAACTAAACGTTCAAAAATACAAAGAAAAGTATCTTGTGCTTTTAAATGCGTAACGAAATTAATAAATGTACTTTACTACCATAAGTTTCATGAAACGTGTGGCTTACATTTGGACAGTATGCGTCCAGTAAGACTATGTATAAAAGAATTACTATTTGTGAACACCAGATAAATTATCTGTAAGATTTATATGTTTTACAAGTGTAACATAAAGAGAAAATTTAATATTGTATAAATCAGTTCATTAAATTTTGAGTAGATAAATAGTATTTTAGTTTGTCATACCTGACATGTGCATTGAATAACATATTTTTTTGTTACCCTGATATTCTTGAACGGAACATCTGTAGAAATCCAAATCACATGTGTAGAAACTGCAGGAGTCCCAGGTAACATCAAAATTAAACAAATGGTGAGGTAGAATTCGCTAGCATACAAACAAGTTGAAAAACATTATTCTGTGTTAACTTCATAGATCCATATTAAACCAAAATTTAAGAGAGTAATTAATAAAACTAAAATGTATGTTGCGGTAGCTTAATTTAAAAGTACAACGCCATCGTCATCTCATGGTCAAACGACAGCAAAACACATTTGCTTCTTTACGGAGCGTAAGGTGCAAATATAGGAAAACTGAGGGTGAGAACGACCCTAAAATACAATATGTGAATTAGTTAACACGCAAAAAAGTCAAAAGGAAATTAAAATACATCTGTTAATTTCTTACCATCGGAAAAGCAATCCGGTGGGATTCGCAGCCCATGAAGGAAGGAAACGCTAGACAAGATAGCTGTAATATTATTTAAACGATTACACATCTTTTATTTAACAAAATAATACATACTTGATACGACCTCATGGTCAATTTTATCACCTTGAACTCAAAAGCGACCTGTTGTGCACAAGTCAAGACAAGAAAATGAAACTTTTGTCAGAACGTTTTGACAGGCAAACAATCTGTCTCAAATATCAGAGCGGGGTATTTAGGATTGTAAGGAAAGAAAACTATAGAGCTCTTCTGCAAAGTAAGTGTGAAATTAAATACCAAGAATACTGGATTGTAGGCAACTTTACAAACAAGTATGAATATTAGAAAAACAAACACGGTACTTTATAAAGTACTATAACCTTCTTATATTCTGAGATTATAATAAATCTATTAAAGTAAAAGTGTATATTAAGGTTCAATGGACTTTTTAAAGTAAAATCTGAGGTTTAAAGGGAGAGATAAATCAGGCTGAAACGTGGCGTTTACCATAGGTAAAATGACATGTTTCAATACACACGGGAGCTTACACTAATGTCTGTCACTATTATTCTATCTACACGGTTTAGATTTGAACGTAACCCTTTTTTTAATCCTGATTATGGTTCTCCCAACCTGCCTAGCTACCTTGATCTGGATCTTTTCTTCTATCATTCTCACAATATACTTAATTATTCCTTTGTATCCTAAAGTCCCCCTGCCTTTCGTCATATTTATTTGAGACTAACCATATGGTACCCTTTCCGAATTATCAAGTTTTCTCTTAACACGCATCTCTAAGAACTTCCTAGAATTTCTATCTCTGCTTTAACCAGAATGAGTACTTTAAATGTAATTTATCCCAAGCTAACTTATCCCTAAACCTTTTGAAAATTATGCCACCACTTAACATTTTTGTGACTTCTTGTTGGACCAGATTTCTGAATGCTGCGGATATTGAATAAATTCTCATGTTAACAGACTCTAAACTATTTAGTTTCATCACATGTACATAACATACTGCTGTGCTCTCCTGTGCTCCTACCAAATCTGAATGTTTTGTTAATAATTCTTGCACCTCTTCAACTTTCCTTTCTGGACATTTAAAAGCATTTTCTCTACTAAGCAAAGATTTCAAACGTAACATCATAGTAACTATACCAAAAAAAAGAGACGCGGATAGATGTGAAAATTTTCGAACAATAACTTTGACAGCATACATTTCAAAAATATTAACTAGATTTGTACAAAGATGAATGAAAACGAGCTTAAGAAATACTGGGAGAAGATCAACTTGGGTTTAGGCGGAACAGGGGAACACAGGAGGCTATTTTAGCTCTGAGGTTGATAGTAGAGAAAACAATAGAGAAGGGAGAAAGCGTGTGTGTGTATATATATATATATATATATATATATATATATGTATATGTTATGCATTTTATAGCATTTTTGGTGACATACGATCACTTTATATTATTCTGGTTTGATATTTACATTATCAAAGTTTTTTTCCTTGTATCGCCTATCCTATATCAAATATATACAATTTTGGATATTGGAAAGTGTGCGCGCAAGTGTCTTTTTGTGTTCGTGCACAGTCGAAGTCGAGCATCGGACAGAACATTATTAACTTGGCAACGGGAGTGACCGTAACAATCAGTTCGGTGTGCTTGACCATGGCACATTCAATGGTGAAAACGCCTCAAGAATAGTGAACTTTGGTTTATGCAGTTGACGGCGGTCGTGCAGACGCAGTATTACAGTCCACTACATTTTTTCATACCAGCACAATTGGCGACCATTACAGGTTAGTGTATTTTTAATTGATTACCTGTTTTTAAAACGCTGTTGGTCGATAAATACGGACTTTTTTTGATCTTTCTCGCCACATAACACATTTTTTTCCTGCACGTTCCTAATTCTTAACGCTCCTTACAGCATATCACATCTCGTTTGCTGCATAAATATTTTATTATAAAACAAAACGCATTGCTATTCTTTGGATTTCATGGTTTTAAATTATTATAATTTCAAATTAAATCGCATTAATTTAGTCATTGTGGTATTTGTGTTGAAAATAATCAATGTGGTTCAGTTTTTACAAATGCTATATCGCTTAAAGAACGCATGTGCATTCATTTCAAATAATAGCTTTCGAGGTCAGCACGCCGGCAGTTTGAACTTGTTGTTTCTGATAACGAACGTAGTTCTAGCGACATAATATAAGTTGCTCGCGCATTCAACAAAGTTTGAAAACGTTGTTTATTTTGTTGGTGTCAATTTAATTCGTACAACTTGTTGATAATTGTTACAATTTAGCACCAATACTCATTGAAATGGTAAACAGGTTAAATTACATAATTCATTTAATTTGTTAAAGACAAATTTTTGTCTTTGGTTTATTGGCATTCATTTCAAACAACACCTCATACAAGGTGTTTGAATATCTATAATTGCTATAAACATTTTAATGGTGAACATTGTGTTCTTGGTTAAAAATTATTTATGTAATTTTTAAATTTTAAAGGCAAATGTTTGTCTTTGATTTTTTATCATTTATTTCAAAACAATTCCTTAGAACTTATAGGACATTTTAGTAGCTACAATGGCTACCAAGAAAATTTCTACCAAACGGTTTATCTTGGATTTAAAATTGCCTATTGAACAGTTTTGTTCGCTTTTTGATCAAACGTTTAATTTGGACTAAACAGAGCAAAATTTAGTTTTGGCTCAAATTCTAACGCAAACAACTATCGATCTCAAACATGAGATGGGTAGTGCGTACAAAATGTGCACTGTAGATGCAGAAAATTTGGAGGAAATTAAAAGTTTGAAATCCAGCATGAATGGATTAGTCATTTTAATAAAAATAGTGGAGCACAAATGGAGCTTGATTTATCTAAAATCAAGAAAGAAAATATTCTTGCCAACATACAAGAATTTTCTCAATTAACAAGTGTGTCCAACATAAGACTTCCTCGGATATCTATCACAAAATTTTCTGGCAAGATTTTAGAGTTTATGCATTTTAATGAGGTTTTTAAAAATCTTGTTGTTGATAACAAGAATTTATTAAGCGTAGAAAAATTTTATTTCTTGCTGGACGTATTAGATTCAGATTCTAAAGGTTTAATTAAACATTTACCTATTACAGGGGAGAATTTTAAGTTGGCTTACGATACCGTGGTTGAAAGGTATGAAAGCAAGCGACTTTTGGTAAACTCACATTTTGCGGCTTTGGAAAATGCTTCAAAGGCCAACCATAATTCTCACCAAGAGCTTAGAGCTCTCATAAATTGCTTTGATGAAAATTTGGCATGCTTAGAGCAAGCTAAGGTAGATGTTTTGGACATGTTTCAGTTTCGTACATTATCTAAAAAATTGGATAACGAATTTTTAAAATTATTTGAATTTGAAACCAATGTTGTGGCCTTAAATTTGATTCCCACATATAAGCAGTTAAAAACATTTGTTGAAAGGCACTCTAAAGCCTTGGAAGTTAGTAGTTTATGTATGAGCAAACAGTCTAAAACAAATAATAAATCTACACATTTTGATAAACCTACTGGAATTTATACAAAATCTCAATATCAAACTTCATTGGTGACAATATCAGACAACAAAAGTTGCATTCATTGTAAAGGCAAACATGCTTTATATCAGTGTCAGAATATTTTGGACCAGACGCCTCACGAGCGTTACGAGTTTGTTAAGCAGAAAAATTTCTGCATTAATTGTTTATCGGGGCTTCATCAAGCCACGAAATGTTCTTCAAAATCTGTTTGTAGAAAGTGCGCTAAACCTCACAACACAATGCTACATTTTACAAACCAAAAATCATAGACGGATCAATTCGTTGATAACGCGCCCGCACTACAGTCAAATTAACCATGTGCAAGTACATCAAGTACTAGCAGTTTATTTTTAACGCATTCTTCAAAAACCGTCACTTTGTTGGCAACTGCAACTATTGCAATTCGAGATGGAAACGGAAAGATTCAAAAGGTAAGAGCATTGTTGGACAACGGCAGTATAGAAAGTTTTATGACGGAAACTTGTCGTCAGCGACTTGGCTTACAAAAATCCAACGTTGCCATTAAAGTGGAAGGTCTAGGTTTAGCTTCCTCACACATATCGGGAGTTTTATCTTGCAAAATTAGACCTAGGGATAAAATACATCCCCAATTTGATGTAGATGTTTATATTCTACAAAATATTTGTGGTAAATTGCCTGCAGTGCAATTAAACACCAACTATTGGCCGCATACAGCGGACTTGCCGTTGGCTGATCCTGATTTTGGTAAGCCATGCACAATTGATTTGCTTTTGGGTGCAGATGTTTATGCACACTCATTGTTAAATGAAACTCGTATGGGAACCGCAGACAAACCAGTCGCGATTCATACAAAATTTGGGTGGGTTCTTACAGGGAAAATCATTTCTCCTGCAGCAGATAGTACCTCATTATGCGTACTAACAGAACCCCTGGATATTCTAATTCGTCGGTTTTGCGAACTGGAAGGCATTCCAGATGTCCACAAGGTTTCTTCTGCAGAAGAAGCTTGTGAGCAGCATTTTTTGGCAACACACGCTAGAAACGAGCAGGGTCGTTTTATAGTGTCACTTCCGTTTAATGGTCCGGAACCCATTTTTTGGGATTCCCGGAAAGTCGCACTTTGTAGGTTTTTGGCATTGGAAAGTCCTCTACAAAAAGACCCTCCACTGTATACAATGTACAGGGAGTTTATGCAAGATTATTTACAAAGTGGCCACATGTCACTCATTCCTTCTAGCATGAAGGAATCATCGCATCATTCGACAGAATATTACATTCCGCATCATGCGGTTATTAAACCAGAAAGTAACACAACAAAATTAAGGGTAGTTTTTGATGCTTTGGCAACTACTCTCATTGGTGGGTCTCTTAATGACCATTTGCTTGCCGGTCCTTCTTTACAAAAGGATATCTTGGCTGTACTTTTGCATTTTCGCTTACATCCGATTGGTATCACCGCAGACATCAAACAGATGTATCGACAAATTCAGATCTCTCCGGAACACCGGAAATTTCAAAAAATTGTTTGGAGGTCTAATCTTACAGAACCTATTTCAGATTTTGTACTAAATACAGTAACTTATGGTGTCAAATCAGCACCGTATTTGGCATTGCGTGTCATCCAAGAATTGGCCCGTGTTGAATCATCAAAATTTCCTTTAGCTGTTAAGGCTTTGGAATTCTATACATATGTTGACGATGTCGTGACCGGGTCACAATCGGTCGAAGAAGCTCAACAATTGATTTTGGAATTAGACAAACTGTGCTTGTTGGGTGGATTTACGTTGCGTAAATGGAACAGTAGCGTATATGACGTAATTAAGGTAGTACCTGAATCGGCTAGGTATCAACAGACATTTTCATTCGAAGATTCAACTAATTTCTCGCAAAAAATTTTGGTCTTTTAGTGGCATCCGACATTAGACGAATTTTTTTATGTAGTAAATCCGGTGGATCGGGTTTGTACCAAAAGACACATGGTTTCAGAAATAGCGCGGATCTTTGATCCCTTGGGCTTGTTGACACCATTGGTATTTTTTGTGAAACACCTTATTCAATATTTATGGATTCGGGGCATCGATTGGGATGACGACCCTCGTGTTGATGTCACTGTCAAATGGAAAGATTACCTTGATCAATTATCAGAATTGTCTAAGGTGAAAATTCCTCGGTGGATTTTGTCTGATAACTGTCTGGAACATCAGTTGCATGGCTTTTGCGACGCCTCCGAACAAGGATACGCCGCAGTAGTTTATTTCAGAGTGGTAAACACAAATGGTAATATCAAAGTTTCATTGGTATGTGCAAAATCAAGAGTTGCACCTACTCAACGCATTTCTGTGCCTCGGCTAGAATTATCTGCTGCGGTACTTTTATCAGATTTGATTGAGTTCTTGTTCAATATTTACAAGGTTTGACTAAAGTTATCAATTTATGCGTGGTCAGATTCTACAGTGGCTTTATCATGGATTCGATCGCCTTCTTATCATTGGAAAACTTTCATTAGTAATAAAATTTCACACATTCAAGATCGAATTCCTCCTGGGTCTTGGAACCACATCAAGTCTCAAGATAATCCAGCGGATTGTGCCTCTCGGGGTTTACTAGCTACGGATTTAGTAGAGCATCGTTTATGGTGGTCCGGTCCTATTTGGCTTTCTTTGCCACAATCCGATTGGCCTGTGAGTAAATTTTCTGAAATAGATTCAACACCTATGGATTTGGAAAAGAGAATTATCTCATTGAATATTATCATTTCGGATCATTTTCTTGATCTCTTATTAAACAAATTTTCTGATATAAATAAATATATGTTATGTTCTTCATTTCATATGCACTTTGAGAACCCCTGTGGATTTCGTTTCAAACGCATCGCAAATCATTTCAAATCAGCAACAACAAGTTGCGCTTCATTTATTGGTTAAAAGAGTTCAATCAGAATTCTTTTAAAAGGACATAGAGAATATTGAAAAAAGGAGAACCATTAGCAAACAGCTTAGATCTCTTGGCCCATTTCTGGACAGACATGGTTTACTCAGTGTGGGCGGTCGCCTTCGAAATTTAAATTTACCTTATGGGGAAAAATTTCCACTCCTATTACCCCTTACTCATCGTTTGACAGATCTCGTTATTTTGGACTGTCATCAAAAATATTTACATTCTGGTCTTAGAACAACCCAATTTCTTTTAACGCAAAATTTTTGGATTTTGGCCGCAAAAAGGCTGTTCGAAAATGTCTATAGGCATGTATCATTTGTTTTCGTATAAAACCAATTCCCTATTCCCCCCTATGGGTGACCTACCAGCAACGCGTACTGTTTCGGGTAAAGCTTTTCTCCACACTGGGGTTGATTTTGGTGGACCGTTCGCAATTACCATGAGCCGCACTCGTGGTTCAAAGTCATTAAAGGCTTATGTTTGTTTTGGAACTAAGGCTCTGCACTTAGAGCTAGTTTCGAATTTGTCCTCATCTGCCTTTATAGCGGCATTGAGGCGTTTCATTGCTCGTCGTGGTAAATGTGCCAAAATTTACTGTGATTGCAGCACAAATTTTACTGGTGCTGCCCGTGAACTGGCAGAACTTATGCAACATGTTGCAACCGCAGAGGGTATTAAATTTATTTTCAATCCCTGTCGTCCCCTCACTTCGGAGGGTTGTGGTAGACTGGCATCAAGTCAGTTAAGAGTCATCTCAACAAGGTTATCGGCGCTCAAATTCTCTCGTATGAGGAATTCAATACTGTACTAATTTAGATTGAGGCCATACTCAATTCTTGTTCTTTGCGTTCATTGAGTACAAATCCTCAAGATTTTTCTTATTTGGCACCGTGTCATTTCTTAGGAGCCGAACCAGTTTCAGTGCTTCCTGACCCAAATGTCTTGGACCTGAAACTATCATTTTTAGATCGTTGGCAACTCATTCAGAGAATCCAACAATTTTTTTGGCGCCGTTGGCATAGCGAGTACTTACATACTCTCCAGCAGAAAACTAAATGGTTTTCATCTCTTCCCGCTGTTAAAATTGGGACATTGGTCCTAATTAAAGAGGACAATACCCCTCCATTGCATTGGCGACTGGGACGCGTTACCCACTTGTATCGTGGTACAGATAATGTTGTGACAGTGGCGCAGGTTCAAACTGCAAACGGCATTATTAAACGACCTTTGGTCAAATTGTGTGCTCTCCCATTAGAGGACACATAACAAAGGAAAAATTTTTCTTTTCTTTTCTCAATAATTTTTTTTTGTGGAATTACGCATTTGTATATATTTAATTACATTGGTTAAAATAAGTTTTCAATCTTATTTTGGTGGGCGGTATGTTATGCATTTTATAGCATTACGATCACTTTATATTATTCTGGTTTGATATTTACATTATCAAAGTTCCTTTCTTTGTATCGCCTATCCTATAACAAATATATACAATTTTGGATATTGAAAAGTGTGCACGCAAGTGCCTTTTTGTGTTCGTGCACAGTTGAAGTCGAGCATCGGACAGAACATTGTTAACTTGGCAAAGGGAGTGACCGTAACAATCAGTTCGGTGTGCTTGACCATGGGCTTTCATTGATGAAAACGCTTCAAGAATATTGAACTTTTTGTTTATGCAGTTTACGGCGGCCGTGCAAGACTCAGATTTCAGTCCACTACATTTTTCATACCAGCGCAACTGGCAACTATTACAGGTTAGTGTATTTTAATTGATTAACTGTTTTAAAATGCTGTTGATCGATAAAATTACAGACAATATATATATATATATATATATATATATATATATATATATATATATATATGATAACGCTGTACTCGGTGTTCTAAACGTTTTACTTAACGCCACCTCTCTGTGTTCTCACTTCAAATTTTACTAATTTTATTATAGTGCCACAGCTAGCTCTTTTTAATCTACACAGAGCGCACAACGTTAAGATGATCAATTTTCTATTTTTCACCCCTTTATGATTATTTGTTTGAATTGATAAAACGAAGTCAATTAATTTCATATAATGAAAAGAAATATTATTTACAATTTTTGAAATTCTTTAAATACACTCCTCAATCAATCAATATCATATGTTTATCCCAAAATTTATATACTTTGAATTTAATCTAGTCACCAAAAACTACCTCTTTCCAAAAAAATCTGGAACGTTCTATACCTTTTTATGCTTTATTACGTTAGTTTAACGTATGCAAATGTTTCTTGTTGACTTCATTACAAGTTTGGATAAATTGAATAAATTCAGTATTAAAATTTAAATTGAAAAATATCTTAAAAATTAAATAGATCTGACCTGTGATATGTTGTTCGTGTTGAGGATCAACACTTCCTCTTCATTCGTATACCAATGCTCTGCTTAGTTGAACCAATATTTGAGTACAGTTACCCCTTGTTTTCCAAAAATTACCTCGTGATTCTTTATTTTATATTTGTCTGCAAATGTTTTGAATTTCTTCTCTTAAATACTTTCGACGCAGCTTAAAATTGTACCAGAATTGTATCAAAATTCGATTAGAATTGTCCCCTTAGAATCCAGAAGTATTATAGTCGACACAGATTTGAATTGTCTAGAAATATATCAGCAGTATTATCGTCAACGCAGACTTCAAATGTCCAGACTTGAATTATTATTGTCGACACATATTTGAAGTGTTCAGAAATATACCAGAAGTATTATTGTCGACGCTGATTTGAAATATTATATTGACCCAGATTTGAAATATTATTGTCGACACATACTTGAAGCCCTATCATTATAAATATTTAATTTAAATCAATTACCCAAATTCTACTCACGTTTTCTATAAAAAAAAAAACGGCAAAACTCTTCGTAATTGTTGCACTATTATCACTGTAACATATACTTGATATTCTATTATACTTTATTTAAATTACGCGTGGATTTTTGGTTAACAGTGTCGCAGCTTCTACGTGCCTCAGTTGTGAACTGATCCATCTTATCACAGAATGGGTGTTAAATAGCATTTTCCCACTACATGTGGGCTAGGTTTTCAAGCAGTTCTGCAGATTATCTCAACCAACCAGGCCCTGTCTTCAACATTCCCTGCATTTTGAAGTGGTTTCTGATGTAATTAATTTGGATTTCCATGTAATGGTGTTTATGCTTATTATTCGTTATCTTTGCCATACGTTGTTTTGTGTAGATATCGTCTTATGGATAATTGTACAAAATAAACGATTATTTCTCTTCTGAATACGCGTTCTATTGTTGAAAGATATTCTTTCTGGCATTACTTAAAATTAATAACGGTCTATATACTGAGTGTTGAATGCTTGCTATTTACATAATGTATGAATTACCTATTTTTCTGCTAAATACGCGTTCTTTTGTTGTGAGATATGCTTACTTGCATCGTTTAAAGTTAATTACGGTCTATATACAGGGTGTTAAATGCATGCTATTTACATAATGTACGAATTACTTAATTTTCTGCTAAATAAGTGCAGTTTTCTGATTCCTATTGCTATTTATCGTTACTACACGACCCTTACTATTATATACACCCCTAAACAACCCCGTATCACTGCAATCCCTTAAACAACCCCGTATCACAGCAATATAAATATATATATATATATATATATATATACAGGGTGCCCTATTTCTTACAAGTTGTATGGGTAACTCTGTTATTTGTGACATTAGAGAAAAGGTCAAAAGGGGAAACTAGTGCAGTATTTAATGCCGAGTTCAGTCATGAAGAGATAATTAACATACAGGGTGTAGCAAAAGCGTTATACCAAAATAACGAAATTTTGATCATTTTTGTTTTGCTTCGTGGCTCATTTATTGTAATAGATACAGTAAAACGTTGTAGATGTTTTTTACATTATTTTAAAAGGAGAATAAGATAAACTTATTTGTTTTTACATGGCTTTGGTCATGTTCGAGTAAATAAGTGAGGTTATGTTTTTTTAAATGGAAACCATAATTGGCGGTAGTTCTGATAGACAGGCATTTTTTTTTCTCTTTTCAGTGATGTACTTCAGTGTACATGTTCAACATAAAAATTTTTGAAAAAATTTTGTTTTTATGAAATACAAAACTTGGTATTAAATAATAAAATACTTATGCATGACGTAATAAAAATATCAAAAACAAATTATGTTAAAAATATTAAATATAATATCACTTCAAAGTGTGTTCAAAGTGCCCACCATTTGATTGAAGGCACAAGCTCACATAGTTTTTTAACATTACGAAGTGCTTTTTCTATTGTACGTGCATCAATGCTTGCAATTGCTGTTTGGATTCTAGCTATTAAATCTTCAGGCGTTTGAGGAGTAGTAGAATACACTTTATTTTTTAAATCACTCCACAAATAAAAATCTAATGGCGTAAGTTCTGGTGAACGAGCAGGCTAATCAATTTCCATTTTGTTACCAATCACGTGCTCAAAACGATCAGTTAAATATTGCTTCACTGATGTACCACTGTGTGCAGGGGCACTATCGTGTTGGAAATACTTTGGTCTGTAATGGATGTTAAGAGGTAATTCATCCAAATATTCTTCCAGTCATTTTTTTCTTCATTTGTATAGGACATTCTACCTATTAGAAGAAAATAATGTACGTATAAACACAAAATAACAGTACTATCTAATTTCTGTTATTTAAACAAGTGAAATCTATTGTTATGTGTCATATGGCTACTTGATTCTTAAAATCAGTTCAAATATTCACATATTATTTAATACAAAGTTTCGTATTTCATAAAAACAAAATTTTTTCAAAAATTTTTATGTTGAACATGTACACTGTAGTACATCACTGAAAAGAGAAAAAAAATGCCTGTCTATCAGAACTACCGTCAATTATGGTTTCCATTTAAAAAAACATAACCTCACTTATTTACTCGAACATGACCAAGGCCATGTAAAAACAAATAAGTTTATCTTATTCTCCTTTTAAAATAATGTAAAAAACATCTACAATGTTTTACTGTATCTATCACAATAAATGAGCCACGAAGCAAAACAAAAAAGATCAAAATTTCGTTATTTTGGTATAACGCTTTTGCTACACCCTGTATGTTAATTATCTCTTCATGGCTGAACTCGGCATTGAAAACTGCACTAGTTTCCCCATTTAACCTTTTCTCTAATGTCACAAATAACAGAGTTACCCATACAACATGTAAGAAATAGGGCACCCTGTATATAGGGTTTGTAGATTTGGAAAAAGCATTCGACAATGTGAAATGGAAAAAAATGTTCAACATACTCAAAAAGATTGGAATGAGTTTTTGAGATAGACAGATATTACATTGCCTATACAAAGAGCAAACAGCGGTGATAGAATTAGAGTAAGAAAGTGGAGAAGTAAAAATTAGGAAAGGGGCGAGACAGGGATATGCCTTATCCCCATTAATTTTTAACTTGTACATAGAAGAGGCAATGAATACTGTCAAATGCAGGAAGACATTTGGAATTACTATGCAGGGACAAAAAATTGATATGCTTAGATTTGTAGATGATATAGCGGTACTAGCATCTAGCAAAGAAGAGTTAGAAGCTGCTCTTAATAAAATGGAAACAGTTCTATCGGAGAGATATGGTATGAAAATTAACAAAATGGCTGTGAAACCTGGACAGTAGGAGAAGCAGACAAGAAAAAGGTAGAATCCTTTGAAATGTGGTGCTACAGACGTATGATGAAGATATCGTGGACAGACAAAGTTAAGAACAAAGAGGTACTAGAAATGGTAGGGGAAGAATGAAATATGTGGAAAACAGTAAAAAATAGGAGAGATAGGATGATAGGCCACATACTAAGACATGAGGGACTAGTGCAGGGTATATTAGAAGCAGAGATAGGAAAAAAGAGAAGTAGAGGTAGACCTAGGTTAGACTACTGCACACAGATAGTGAAAGATGTAGGCTGTAAGAATTTCAGGAAAATGTGTAGGCTAGCTCAGAATAGAAATCAATGGAGGTACGCTTCCAGCCAGTTGCAAGATGAAAAAACTAATGACTGTACTTAAACATGGTGATTATTATAAACAACTACAGATATTGATTTTGCAATACTCTCAACTAATGTTAATTGTGCGAAAGGATTTACTGGAAAACTATTAATACGGCAAATGTCTAAGTGTTGGGGAATCTTTGGCAGCCACTGGCCGCTTAACCCCCTTCACATACCGTTCATTTACATTTCCAATGCTCCACCCGAAGGTACTACATTGGCCAGGAGGCGAGTTTTTGTTGCCTGGAAATTTAGAATTTTGCCGAACCCTTGCCGTTTCAGGCAAAGTAGGGATCTTTAACGTGCGTGACAACACTCACACACAGGACCTCCATTTAACCTCTCATCCGAACGAGGGCGTAATTTTTGTGAAAAATGCTCACCTGCCATTTTTCAAGCAGTCGGCCGTGTCGGGATTTGAACCCATGACCTTGGGATCCGTAGTCTTACGCTTACTACAATGATCAACGACGACGCCCCCCTTTCACATACCACTGAATCTCGGTGAAATAGGGCATATAATTAGAAAGCAATAGAAGGGAATCGAGTTGTATATAGCCTGTTGTGAAAATTGCAGGGAACAGTGTAGGCTAGCTCAGAACATAAATAAGCTGAGGTACAAGTCCAACCAGTTTCAAGACATAAAACCCAATGACAAAAAAATAAGTGATCTTAAATCTGATGATTATTATAAACAACTACAGGTGTTGGGTGTGAAATATTTTCAACTTATGTTGATGTGCGAAAGGATAAATTGAAAAAACCATTAATTCGACAAAAGTTCAAGTGCTGGGGGAACTTGGCAGCCAAAGGCTGATTACCCCCCTTCACATACAACTGAATATCGAGGAAGTAGGGTATATAACTGTAAAACAATAGGAGGTGACCGAACTGCATCAAACAAGAAAGAACAGCAGCTATGTTCAAAAACAACGACCATAGATACAAGAAGAAAACCGTTCAAAGCATAGTGTGGAGCACAGCACAGTACATCTATGAAATAGGGGCAGTAGGAAAAGCAGACAGAAAGAGATAGAAGCCTTCTGGAATGTTGTGTTTCAGATGTATGAGGATGGTAGCATGGACAGACAAAGTAAATAACAAATAATTTGTTGAAATAGTAGAGGAATAAAGATATCTGTGGAAAAAAAAGTATGTGGACGATTTAATATTAGCAGTTCCTATTGAAGGTGGAAGTCAAGAAA
Organism: Platerodrilus igneus; assembly: GCA_036346225.1. Classification (NCBI taxonomy): domain Eukaryota; kingdom Metazoa; phylum Arthropoda; class Insecta; order Coleoptera; family Lycidae; genus Platerodrilus; species Platerodrilus igneus. Next base: position 207,423 of record JARFIW010001454.1, on the reverse strand, counting down.
TACTACAAATTATGAACAGATATCATCAACATATACAATTTACCATAGAAGAAGAGAACAACAACAGCGTTCCTTTTTTAGATACTTTAGTAGTGAGACATAATAACATTATAAAATTAGATTGGTATCAAAAACCATCAACTTCCAATAGATACATCCACTATGACTCTGAACATTATGGTAAAATTAAACTTAACTTGATCAAACAATTGAAAAATAGGATACTGAAAATTTCTCATCCGGATTACCACAAAAAAAACCTCAAACATCTTAAAGATATAATGATAAAGAATGGTTACACAGGCAATGTCATTCACAATTTATTACAAGATAATTCTATACAACAAAGGGTGGATCAACCATCACAAAATCCAATTGATAAGAAGACCATAGTCCTTCCACATCTTACAGGACTATCTAAAAAAATTGGGAATGTTTTTCAAGAAGAAGGTTTTCACCTCCATTATACCAATCCAACTTGGTTTACCAACTAAATTGTAGCTGCAGCAAAAAATATGTGGGACACACAAGTACTCTACTGAAACAACGGGTGGCAGGCCACAAAAGCGACATCCGGACTAATAAAAACTGTTGTACGCTTTCTGAACATATTATAAATAATGAAGATCACTCCATAGATTGGAATAATCCTATAATTCTTGCCAAATCTCAACATTATAACAAAAGAATTATATTAGAAATGTACCACATTTACAAACCGCAAGCAGAAATTAATAATAAACAAGATACTCAAAAACTAAGTAACATTTATGCGTACTTGCTACATCTACAAAACCATCGTTATGAACGCATCAACGTATAACATCTATTACTTATAATACGGAACATACCTGTGTTTATTGACAGTTAACCATCTGTTTTATTTAATCTGTCAGTGCCGGTTTGTTTCAAGCAAATGTAACAAGTGACGATTAAAATTATATCCTTATCCATATTGACCAGCACGAGGTAATCGTCAAAAAGACTTTTGTAATGTAGAAGTTTTGAAAATTACACTTATATTATCTGTGATAAAAACCTTGATTTTTTAATATGTACTGTGATTTTTAGAATTGTGTTTTATACAAAGATGTAAGTAATCTACTGATAATTTCTCATTATATCAACTTGCACTTTTAGATTCCCTGATGAAGTTGTCCAATAGACAACGAAAGCTTGGAAAGTTTTAATAAAGCATTTGTAAAGAAACGTAATAGTTTTTAATAAGGTCGAAACCCCTTATATATTTTTAAGTATTAACAAAGTGACGGCCGTTACTTCCTCAACATTGATGTTACAGATGGGGTTCTTCAACTACATTACCAACACATATGGAACTGATACAACAAGAAGATTGATACGATGGAAAAACATCAATAGAAAAATGGCTTCACTACTTAATCGAAGAATCTTCTTACTTGAATGCAAAAAGGATAAACCTGGTACCATCACACTTACAGAGCATCCAAAAAAACGTAAAAAACCTGTACCAATTGAATAGTATGGAACAACGTAGGACGATAACACAATTTAACAAACAGGTTAGTACTTAAACTGCTAGGTATAGAGATATCACAGACAAACAAGTCAATTACATTTTTCTCGAATGAGATCAAATTCATTGAACAACACTGTCAAAATATCTTGCCTGAACATCTTATAATAGAATACAAATTAAGACAGAAAGCAGCTTTTCAATTTTTATTTCAAAAAACCAAGCAAGAAATCTATTAAAAATTTATAATCTATAAAAAAGCCAGAAGAAACCTTTTGCAGTTCAAGAAAAATGGTTTAAAAATATCTCAACAACTGAATTGCCTACAGAAATTAAAACTGTGTTATCTCTAGGACCGAAATTTAGCATAAGTACTAATAAGAAAGATATTAATTTAGAGACCTTATTACCTGAAATTGAAAATACACTACTAGCAATAGATGAACAAAAACAAGATTTATACAGATCTAAAATCACTGCTTTAATAACCACCCATATTTATAACCACCATGATACTCCTAATGAATTACACAAAATTATCTTTAATACAAAAAGGTTTTTCAAAGATCATGAAAACCTTTTAGTCCTACAATCTGACAAAGGCAATGTCACAGTGGTTATGGATAAAACCGATTATATTGACAAAATGAGTATTTTACTACAAGATCCACATAATTTTACCAAATTGAACCAAGATCCTACAAGAACAGTTGAAAAAAAGAGCAATGACTATATTACATCTTTAGAAAAATCAGGCCATTTAACTAAAGAAGAAGCTAAAAAAGTCAGACGTTATAATTCTGAAATCCCAAAAATGTATGGTAACCCTAAAATTCACAAACAGGGTTACCCTATGAGACCTATTGTGGCATATGTGCAGGGTCCTACTAACAACCTTGCAAGCATAATGGAAGATATACTAAAACGGGCTTATAACAAAACCAATCGTTACTTTATTAAAGATTCGTTCGAATTTGCTGAAATTATGAACAATTATACAATTCCAGAAGGGTATAAAGTGATTTCATTAGACGTGGTGAACTTATTTGGGAACATTTCAGGGGAATTAGTTATTAAAGTGTTAGATAAAAATTGGGACCTAATTGAAAGGGTTTTTAAGAGACATAAAAAATTGGTTTTTAACATTATTAAATTTATTATTGACAATAATTTCTTCATATTTAAGGAAGAAATTTATTTACAAGTGTTTGGGTGTGCGAAGGGTTCGAAATTAAGTCCGATTTTGGCGCAATTTGTTATGGACGACCTTTTGGATATTTGTTGTCCAAAATTAAGCTTTCAATTGCCCTTTATTAAAAAGTATGTGAGCGATTTAATATTAGCAGTTCCTATCGAAGGTGGAAGTCAAGAAATACTACAAATTATGAACAGCTATCATCAACATATACAATTTCCCATAGAAGAAGAGACAACAACAGCGTTTCTTTTTTAGATTCCAGTAGTGATACATAATAACATTATAAAACTAGATTGGTATCAAAAACCATCAGCTTCCAATAGATACATCCACTATGACTCTGAACATTATGGTAAAATTAAACTTAACTTGATCAAACAAATGAAACATAGGATACTGAAAATTTCTCATCCGGATTACCACAAAAAAAACCTCAAACATCTTAAAGATATAATGATAAAGAATGGTTACCCAGGCAATGTCATTCACAATTTATTACAAGATAATTCTATACAACAAAGGGTGGATCAACCATCACAAAATCCAATTGATAAGAAGACCATAGTCCTTCCACATCTTACAGGACTATCTAAAAAAAATTGGGAAAGTTTTTCAAGAAGAAGGTTTTCACCTCCGTTATACCAATCCAACTTGGTTTAGCAACTGAATTGTAGCTGCAGCCAAAAATATGTGGGACACACAAGTATTCTACTGAAACAAGGGGTGGCAGGCCATAAAAGCGACATCCGGACTAATTAAAACTGTTGTGTTATATTAGAAATGTACCACATTTACAAACCGCAAGCAGAAATTAATAATAAACAAGATACTCAAAAACTAAGTAACATTTATGCGTACTTGCTACATCTACAAAACCATCGTTGTGAACGCATCAACGTATAACATCTATTACTTATAATACGGAACATACCTGTGTTTATTGACAGTTAACCATCTGTTTTATTTAATCTGTCAGTGCCGGCTTGTTCAAGCAAATGTAACAAGTGACGATTAAAATTATATCCTTTTCCATCTTGACCAGCACGAAGTTATCGTCAAAAAGACTTTTGTAATGTAGAAGTTTTGAAAATTACACTTATATTATCTGTGATAAAAACCTTGATTTTTTAATATGTACTGTGATTTTTAGAATTGTGTTTTATACAAAGATGTAAGTAATCTACTGATAATTTCTCATTGTATCAACTTGCACTTTTAGATTCCCTGATGAAGTTGTCCAATAGACAACGAAAGCTTGGAAAGTTTTAATAAAGCATTTGTAAAAAAAACGTAATAGTTTTTAATAAGGTCGAAACCCCTTATATATTTTTCTTAATCTTCTTTGGGAATTAAACCACTCATAGTTTTTAAAATTATCTTTATTTACGTTTTGATCCATGACCTAGGATCGTTGTCAAAATAATAAAAACTTCAAGTTTGACATTTATGACATAAATTGAAGGTGACTTTGATTTATTGATATTCGAAATATTTGGTTTGAGTACACTAAGCAAAAATTTTTAAAGTTTAAAAGAATGATTGCCTTCAAGTTGTGTTACTACGAATCAGTATTTTCCAAACAAAAAGAAATTCACATAAAGAAATTTAATAACCTATTTATAGAGAAAAATAACACACAAACTAAAACGTTAGAAAACAGCAACACCATGCTAAACACCGTGATAAATTTATTAAACAGAACTATTAACGACACAGAAAAATCAATTCTTTCAAAAGGCCTTAACTTTGTAGTAATGCCAAAATCAACACCAACCTTTGAAATAATTACCTGTATTGAGAAAACAGCAAACCAACTTGAAGAAGATCAAGCAAACGAATTTAGAGTATGATGCAAAATCGAAATAGAAAAGAATCACAAAATAAAGCCAAATGTAAGTAATAACGAAATAAAAGCAATTTGCAATCTAAAAAACGATAACTCAATTATAATTCTGCCTGCTGACAAAGGCAATGCAACAGTAATAATGAATAAAAACGATTACAACACATAAGTCAACAAACTATTGAACACTGAGAATTACACCAGTTTAGAAACGGACCCAACAAAATCAATTGAAAATAAAATATACAAAACTCTATTTAAATTTAAAAATGAATTCGAAGACAAAGAAAGAAGTAAACTGGTCCCACATTACAGTAAACCGCCCCACTTTTACGGTCTACCAAAAAATCATAAAAAATACATTCCTTTAAGACCTATTGTAAGCTCCATAAATTCACCATGCCATAATTTAGCAAAATTTCTACTAAAAATTATAAATCCATTAGCAGGCAAAACGGATTCTTTCATTAAAAACAACCAACACTTTTTAGAAAAATTATCAAACATAAAAATTGAAAATACACACACAATGGTAAGCTTTGATGTAGTAAATCTCTCCACAAATGCCCCTATAAACAAAACGCTTAATATTATAAAAAACAAACTAGAAAAAGATGGCAATCTTAAAGAAAGAACAAAACTAAGTATATCAACGATTATAGAATTACTTGGTTTATGCGTCAATACCACATATTTTCAAATAAATGATCAATTCTACAAACAAAGCTTCGGAATGGCAATGGGAAGTCCACTATCGCCAATCTTTAGTAATATATTCATGGAGGAATTCGAAAAAGATGTAATATTCACACAAGAATTAAAACCACCAATCTGGTGGAAATACGTAGATGATGTCTATGCTATTTGGCCTCATAATACAGAACTAATTAAAAACTTTATACAGTCAATTAACGAAATAGAACCAACTATTAAATTCACATATGAATTAGAACAACATGGAAAACTTCCGTTTTTAGATATTCTAGTTAGCAAAAACGATACAACAATTAATACATCTGTATATAGAAAACCAACGCACACAAACAGATACTTAAACTTTGATTCAAACCACCCACACTGTGTCAAACGAGGAGTTATCAAAACCATGTTTGATAGAGCAAAATTAATATCATCAAACGAAGAAATTTTAAAGAAAGAGAACGACCTAATCAGATGTACACTAATAGAAAACAAATATCCTAAAAGAATAATAGAGAAAGAAATGAATAAAAACCCTAAAAATAAAGAAAAAGAAAACAAAAACAACGATACACACCACAAAATGCTCTCAATACCATACATAAAAGGATTCTCCGAAAAAATTCAAACAATAGGAAACAAATTTAGAATTAAAACAGTATTTAGAACCAACAATACACTAAGAGCACAATTAACAAAAACAAAACCCAAAAACGCAATACAAAGTTCAAAAAACCTATATACAAAATACCGTGCGAATGTAATAAGTTTTATATAGGGGAAAGTTCCAGACCATTTGAAGTTGGATTAAAAGAACATAAATCATATATAAAAAATAGAAAATTTGAAAAATCCATGATTTGCCAACATGCATGGGACTCCAGTCATAAAATAAAATGGGAGGACGCAAAAATTATCGACAAAGAAGAAAACCACCAAAAACGCAAAATCAAAGAAGCTGCTTATATAACCTTACATAAAAATAACTGTGTTGCAAACGAATCTGTAACTTTCAGTAAACAATGGATTCCATTACTAAAAGAAATAACAAATGAAGATCAAATGCCCACAATATCTAGGTAGCATTGCAAGTTTTTCCTGGGTTTTCCTTGCGATATTAACATGAAATACAGCCTACATACATGATTTCTATTTATACATACAATAACTAATTATATAACAATAAGCATATTAACTAGAAAACCATTATTTCGGCAAATATCTAAGTATTGGGGGATCTTGGTAGCCACAGGTTGCTTAACCCCCTTCACTGAATCTCGGTGAAATAAGGCATAAAATTAGAAAACAATAGAAGGGAAACGAGCTATATACATGCTGTGTGAGAATTTCAGAGAACTGTGTAGGATAACTCAGAATATAAATAAGTGCAGGTACGTGTCCAACCAGTTTTGAGATGAAGATCCAATGATGATGATGATGAAGCATATTAACAACCCCTGTAAAACAACATTGGTATCTGACAAGTGTAAACCCGCAATAGGGTTACCTCACAACCATATACAATCTCCGCTAAACAGTATTGGTATCTGACAAGTGTAAACCCGCCATAGGGTCGCCTCAGAACCATTTTAAAATCTATTAAAGAGGTAGCCTAAATCATAATGATTTTTCCCTTCAAAATAAATATAAAAAAACGACTGCTTAAACCTTTCAATAATGCAATCGCACACTTCTTTAATAACCATCCTCTCAATTGTATAAATAGATACATGTTAAAAAATGTTTTCCAATTCCCAAGTTATTGAATTTATATCAAATTCACCAATAAAAATTAATCAGCTGATTTCACGTTAAGCGTATTGACTACCTAAAAAAAGTCGGTCCCAGGCCGTAACACAAATTAAAGGCAATCATTCTTTTAAACTTAAAAAATTTTTACTTAGTGTACTCAAACCAAATATTTCGAACATCAATTAATCAAAGTCACCTTCAATTTATGTCATAAATGTCAAACTTGAAGTTTTTATTATTTTGACAACGACCTAGGTCCTGGATCGAAACGTAAATAAAGATAATTTTAAAAAGTATGAGTGGTTTAGTTCCCAAAGAAGATTAAGAAGAATGCTAAACAAACCACAACAAACATACAGGGAGTATTTATTCCCTTATATATTTTTAAGTACTAACAAAGTGATGACTGTTACTTCCTCAACATTTATGTTACAGATGGGGTTCTTCTACTACATTACCAACACATATGGAACTGATACAACAAGAAGATTGATACGATGGAAAAACATCAATAGAAAAATGGCTTCACTACTTAATCGAAGAATCTTCTTACTTGAATGCAAAAGGAAAAACCTGGTACCATCACACTTATAGAGCATCCAAAAAAACGTAAAAACCTGTACCAATTGAATGGTATGGAACAACGTAGGACGATAACACAATTTAACAACAGGTTAGTACTTAAACTGCTAGGTATAGAGATATCACAGACAAACAAGTCAATTACATTTTTCTCGAATGAGATCAAATTCTTTGAAGAACACTGTCAAAATATCTTGCCTGAACATCTTATAATAGAATACAAATTAAGACAGAAAGTAGCTTTTCAATTTTTATTTCAAAAAACCAAGCAAGAAAATCTATTAAAAATTTATAATCTAGAAAAAAGCCAGAAGAAACCTATTGTAGTTTAAGAAAAATGGTTTAAAAATATCTCAACAACTGAATTACCTACAGAAATTGAGACTGTGTTATTTCTAGGACCGAAATTTAGCATAAGTACTAATAAGAAAGATATTAATTTAGAGACCTTATTACCTGAAATTGAAAATACACTACTAACAATAGATGAACAAAAACAAGATTTATACAGATCTAAAATCACTGCTTTAATAACCAGCCACATTCATAACCACCATGATACTCTTAATGAATTACACAAAATGATCTTTAATACAAAAAGGTTTTTAAAAAATCATGAAAACTTTTTAGTCCTACACTCTGACAAAGGCAATGTCACAGTGGTTATGGATAAAACCGATTATATTGACAACATGAATATTGTACTACAAGATTCACATAATTTTACCAAATTGAACCAAGATCCTACAAGAACAGTTGAAAAAAAGAACAATGACTATATTACATCTTTAGAAAAATCAGGCCATTTAACTAAAGAAGAAGCTAAAAAAGTCAGACGTTATAATTCTGAAATCCCAAAAATGTACGGTAACCCTAAAATTCACAAACAGGGTTACCCTATGAAGCCTATTGTGGCAGATGTGCAGGGTCCTACTAACAACCTTGCAAGCATAATGGAAGATATACTAAAACGGGCTTATAACAAAATCAATCGTTACTTTATTAAAGATTCGTTCGAATTTGCTGAAATTATGAACAATTATACAATTCCAGAAGGGTATAAAGTGATTTCATTAGACGGGTTGAATTTATTTGGGAACATTTCAGGGGAATTAGTTATTAAAGTGTTAGATAAAAATTGGGACCTAATTGAAAGGGTTTTTAAGCGACATAAAAAATTGGTTTTTAACATTATTAAATTTATTATTGACAATAATTTCTTCATATTTAAGGAAGAAATTTATTTACAAGTGTTTGGGTGTGCGATGAGTTCGAAACTAAGTCCGATTTTGGCACAATATGTTATGGACGACATTTTTGGATATTTGTTGTCCAAAATTAAGCTTTCAATTGCCCTTTATTAAAAAGTATGTGGACGATTGAATATTAGCAGTTCCTATCGAAGGTGGAAGTCAAGAAATACTACAAATTATGAACAGCTATCATCAACATATACAATTTACCATTGAAGAAGAGAACAACAACAGCGTTCCTTTTTTAGACACTTTAGTAGTGAGACATAATAACATTATAAAATTAGATTGGTATCAAAAACCATCAGCTTCCAATAGATACATCCACTATGACTCTGAACATTATGGTAAAATTAAACTTAACTTGATCAAACAAATGAAAAATAGGATACAGAAAATTTCTCATTCGGATTACCACAAAGAAAACCCCAAACATCTTAAAGATATAATGATAAAGAATGGTTACCCAGGCAATGTCATTCACAATTTATTACAAGATAATTCTATACAACAAAGGGTGGATCAACCATCACAAAATCCAATTGATAAGAAGACTATAGTCCTTTCACATCTTACAGGACTATCTAAAAAAATTGGGAATGTTTTCCAAGAAGAAGGTTTATACGTATCATACAAATTTAATAAAACAATTCGATCTATACTATACAGTAATTTGAAAAGCAAAACACCTCCGTTATACCAATCCAACTTGGTTTACCAACTGAATTGTTGCTGCAGCCAAAAATATGTGGGACACACAAGTACTCTACTGAAGCAACGGGTGGCAGGCCATAAAAGCGACATCCGGACTAATAAAAACCGTTGTACGCTTTCTGAACATATTATAAATAATGACTATCACTCCATAGATTGGAATAATCCTAAAATCCTTGCCAAATCTCATCATTATAACAAAAGAATTATATTAGAATTGTACCACATTCACAAACAGCAAGCAGAAATTAATAAAAAAACAAGATACTCAAAAACTAAGTAACACTTATGCGTACTTGCTACATCTACAAAACCATCGTTGTGAACGCATCAACGTATAACATCTATTACTTATAATACGGAACATACCTGTGTTTATTGACAGTTAACCATCTGTTTTATTTAATCTGTCAGTGCCGGCTTGTTCAAGCAAATGTAACAAGTGACGATTAAAATTATATCCTTTTCCATCTTGACCAGCATGAGGTAATCGTCAAAATGACTTTTGTAATGTAGAAGTTTTGAAAATTACACTATATTATCTGTGATAAAAACCTTGAACTTTAATATGTACTGTGATTTTTAGAATTGTGTTTTATACAAAGAAGTAAGTAATCTACTGATAATTTCTTATTGTATCAACTTGCACTTTTAGATTCCCTGATGAAGTTGTCTAATAGACAACGAAAGCTTGGAAAGTTTTAATAAAGCATTTGTAAAGAAACGTAATAGTTTTTAATTAGGTCGAAACCCCTTATATATTTTTAAGTACTAACAAAGTGACGACCGTTACTTGCTCAACATTTATGTTACAGATGGGGTTCTTCAACTACATTACCAACACATATGGAACTGATACAACAAGAAGATTGATACGCTGTAAAAACATCAATAGAAAAATGGCTTCACTACTTAATTGAAGAATCTTCTTACTTAAATGCAAAGGGAAAAACCTGGTATCATCACACATACAGAGCATCCACAAAAATGTAAAAAACCTGTACCAATTGAATGGTATGGAACAACGTAGGACGATAACACAATTTAACAACAGGTTAGTACTTAAACTGCTAGGTATAGAGATATCACAGACAAACAACTCAATTACATTTTTCTCGAATGAGATCAGATTCATTGAACAACAATGTCAAAATATTTTGCCTGAACATCTTATAATAGAATACAAATTAAGACATAAAGCAGCTTTTCAATTTTTATTTAAAAAAACCAAGCAAGAAAATCTATTAAAAATTTATAATCTAGAAAAAAGCCAGAAAAAACCTATTGTAGTTCAAGAAAAATGGTTTAAAAATATCTCAACAACTGAATTACCTACAGAAATTAAGACTGTGATATCTCCAAGACCGAAATTTAGCATAAGTACTAATAAGATTTACGGCAACTTCTTAAAATTAAACGCTACAGAAGTTGATATTACGTACAAGAAGCTTCCGTTTATACAGAAGTTGTCTCCACTTTTAGTACGGTTACTTAAACAACCTAAGATTGCTATTATTTATGAATACAATTATTTCATCCAGAATTTGTTTACCAAATTGTTAAACAGTAACGTTGTTTAAAAGATCACGTGCAGTTGCAACAATAGTTGCATTGGTCAGACCAGCCAATGGCTAAAGAGTCGTTTAACCCAGCACAGGAGTGATTGCAGGATAAACTCTACTAAATGTGCGTTGTTTGCTCATGTTGCGGCAACCAGTCATACACCACTTTTCGACGACACCGTTATTTTGGAGAACGAAACCAATTACAAGACTAGGCTTTTCATCGAGTTTTTTTATATTAATAGTGAAGGTAATCCTATCAATAATAAGATTGTTATTGATAGGGTGCATAACGTCTATTCTGCTTTGTATAGTAATGATATTTTTAAACAACGTTAGGTATTTTCCTTCAGGTTATGTAATCAATGCCATTTTCGGGATGTCCCCTGTCACTCCTATAGAATTTGTCATTCTCAACTTTGTCTTTATGTTTTAACCGCCATCGTGGCATGACGTGCCCTTCAGGCAATTTTTTAATTTTTTGACCCACATTTATTATGTGAATTGTGCAGTAATTGGTTTTCAATTTCCTTTAATATAATTGATCATTGTAAGTAGTTAGCGACAAGTTATGTATTTCTTGCTAATTTCGAATTTTCTGTTTCCATTTTAGCCTTTGAAAAAGGTGCGAAAAATGTACCGAAACGTTAGGTGTTGATTAAAGTTTAAATCTGTATTCTGTTGTTTGATTTGGACTACATCCCATGAAAATATTTACATGTATGTTATACTATATATATATATATATATATATATATATATATATATATGTATATATATCTATATATATATATATTGTATATGTATTGTATATATATATATATATAATATATATATATATATATATATATGTATTGTCTGTATGTTTTTATCGATCAACAGCATTTTAAAACAGTTAATCAAATAAAATACACTAACCTGTAATAGTTGCCAGTTGCGCTGGTATGAAAAATGTAGTGGACTGTAATCTGCGTTTTGCACGGCTGCCGTAAACTGCATAAACGAAAAGTTCACTATTCTTGAAGCGTTTTCACCAATCAAAACCCATGGTCAAGCACACCGAACTGATTGTTACGGTCACTCTCATTGCAAAGTTAACAATGTTCTGTTTGATGCTCGACTTCGACGGTGCACGAACACAAAAAGGCACTTGCGTGCACACTTTCCAATATCCAAAATTGTATATATTTGTTATAGGATAGGCGATATATGGAAAGGAACTTTGATAATGTAAATATCAAACCAGAATAATATAAAGTGATCGTATGTCACCAAAATGCTATAAAATGCATAACATATCGCCCACCAAAATAAGATTGAAAACTTATTTTAACCAATGTAATTTAATATATACAAATGCGTAATTCCACAAAAAAAAAATTATTGAGAAAAGAAAAAAAAATTTCCTTTGTTATGTGTCCTCTAATGGGAGAGCACACAATTTGACCAAAGGTCGTTTAATAATGCCGTTTGCAGTTTGAACCTGCGCCACTCTCACGGCATTATCTGTACCACGATACAAGTGGGTAACGCGTCCCAGTCGCCAATGCAATGGAGGGGTATTGTCTTCTTTAATTAGGACCAATGTCCGAATTTTAACAGCGGGAAGAGATGAAAACCATTTAGTTTTCTGCTGGAGAGTATGTAAGTACTCGCTATGCCAACGGCGCCAAAAAGATTGTTGGATTCTCTGAATGAGTTGCCAACGATCTAAAAATGATAGTTTCAGGTCCAAGACATTTGGGTCAGGAAGCACTGAAACTGGTTCGACTCTTAAGAAATGACACAGTGCCAAATAAGAAAAATCTTGAGGATTTGTACTCAATGAACGCAAAGGACGAGAATTGAGTATGGCCTCAATCTGAATTAGTACGGTATTGAATTCCTCATACGAGAGAATTTGAGCGAAATGAGGGGACGACGGGGGATTGAAAATAAATTTAATACCCTCTGCGGTTGCAACATGTTGGATAAGTTCTGCCAGTTAATGGGCAGCACTAGTGAAACTTGTGCCACAATCACAGTAAATTTTGGCACATTTACCACGACGAGTAATGAAACGCCTCAATGCCGCTATAAAGGCAGATGAGGACATATTCGAAACTAGCTCTAAGTGCAGAGCCTTAGTTCCAAAACAAACGAACAAACAAACATAAGCTTTTAATGAGTTTGAACCACGAGTGCGGCTCATGGTAATTGCAAACGGTCCACCAAAATCAACCCCAGTGTGGAGAAAAGCTTTACCCGAAACGGTACGGGTTGCTGGTTGGTCACCCATAGGGGGCGAATAGGGAATTGGTTTTATACGACAACAAATGATACATGCCTTTAGACATTTTCGAACAGCTTTTTTTGCGGCCAAAATCCAAAAATTTTGGGTTGTTCTAAGACCAGAATGTAAATATTTTTGATGACAGTCCAAAATAACGAGATCTGTCAAACGATGAGTAAGGGGTAATAGGAGTGGAAATTTTTCCCCATAAGGTAAATTTGAATTTCGAAGGCGACCGCCCACCCTGAGTAAACCATGTCTGTCCAGAAATGGGCCAAGAGATCTAAGCTGTTTGCTAATGGTTCTCCTTTTTTCAATATTCTCTAGTTCTTATAAAAGAATTCTGATTGAACTCTTTTAACCAATAAATGAATTGCAACTTGTTGTTGCTGATTTGAAATTATTTGCGATGCGTTTGAAACGAGATCCACAGGGGTTCTCAAAGTGCGTATGAAATGAATTACATAACATATAATGCGACAAACTTTATTTATATCAGAAAATTTGTTTAATAAGAGATCAAGAAAATGATCCGAAATGATAATATTTAATGAGATAATTCTCTTTTCCAAATCCATAGGTGTTGAATCTATTTCAGAAAATTTACTCACAGGCCAATCGGATTGTGGCAAAGAAAGCCAAATAGGACTGGACCACCATAAACGATGCTCTACTAAATCCGTAGGTAGTAAACCCCGAGTGGCACAATCCGCTGGATTATCTTGAGACTTGATGTGGTTCCAAGACCCAGGAGGAATTCGATCTTGAATGTGTGAAATTCTATTACTAAAGAAAGTTTTCCAATGGTAAGAAGGCGATCGAATCCATGATAAAACCACTGTAGAATCTGACCACGCATAAATTGATAACTTTAGTCGAACCTTGTAAATATTGAACAAGAACCCAATCAAATCTGATAAAAGTACCGCGGCAGATAATTCTAGCTGAGGCACAGAAATACGTTGAGTAGGTGCAACCCTTGATTTTGCACATACCAATGAAACTTTGATATTACCATTTGCGTCTACCACTCTGAAATAAACCAATGCGGCGTATCCTTGTTCGGAGGCGTCGCTAAAGCCATGCAACTGAAGTTCCAGACAGTTATCAGACAAAATCCAGCGAGGAATTTTCACCTTAGACAATTCTGATAATTGATCAAGGTAATCTTTCCATTTGACAGTGACATCAACACGAGGGTCGTCATCCCAATCGATGCCCCGAATCCATAAATATTGAATAAGGTGTTTTACAAAAAATACCAACGGTGTCAATAAGCCCAAGGAATCAAAGAAATAGCGTATTTCTGAAATCATGTGTCTTTTGGTACAAATCCGATCCACCGGATTTACTACATAAAAAAATTTGTCCAATGACGGATGCCACTGAAGGCCCAAAATTTTTTACGAGAGATTAGTTGAATCTTCGAACGAAAATGTCTGTTGATACCTAGCCGATTTAGACACTACCTTAATTACGTCATATACGTTACTGTTCCATTTACGAGACGTAAATCTACCCAACAAGCACAGTTTGTCTAATTCCAAAATCAATTGTTGAGCTTCTTCGACCGATTGTGACCCGGTCACGACATCGCCAACATATGTATAGAATTCCAAAGCCTTAGCAGCTAAAGGAAATTTTGATGATTCAACACGGGCCAATTTTTGGTTGACACGCAATGCGAAATACGGTGCTGATTTGACACCATAAGTTACTGTATTTAGTGCAAAATCTGAAATAGGTTCTGTAGGATTAGACCTCCAAACAATTTTTTGAAATTTCCGGTGTTCCGGAGAGATCAGAATTTGTCGATACATCTGTTTGATGTTTGATGTTTGACAATCGGATGTAAGCGAAAATGCAAAAGTACAGCCAAGATATCCTTTTGTAAAGAAGGACCGGCAAGCAAATGGTTATTAAGAGACCCACCAATGAGAGTAGTTGCCGAAGCGTCAAAAACTACCTTTAATTTTGTTGTGTTACTTTCTGGTTTAATAACCGCATGATGCGGAATGTAATATTCTGTCGAATGATGCGATGATTCCTTCATGCTAGAAGGAATGAGTGACATGTGGCCACTTTGTAAATAATCTTGCATAAACTCCCTGTACATTGTATACAGTGGAGGGTCTTTTTGTAGACGACTTTCCAATGCCAAAAACCTACAAAGTGCGACTTTCCGAGAATCCCAAAAAATGGGTTCCGGACCATTAAACGGAAGTGACACTATAAAACGACCCTGCTCGTTTCTAACATGTGTTGCCAAAAAATGCTGCTCACAAGCTTCTTCTGCAGAAGAAACCTTGTGGACATCTGGAATGCCTTCCAGTTCCCAAAACCGACGAATTAGAATATCCAGGGGTTCTGTTAGTACGCATAATGAGGTACTATCTGCTGTAGGAGAAATGATTTTCCCTGTAAGAACCCACCTAAATTTTGTATGAACCGCGACTGGTTCGTCTGCGGTTTCTGTACGAGTCTTATTTAACAATGAGTGTGCAAAAACATCTGCACCCAAAAGTAAATCAATTGTGCCTGGCTTATCAAAATCAGTATCAACCAACGGCAAGTCCGCTGTATGCGGCCAATAGTTGCCGTTTAATTGCACTGCAGGCAATTTACCACAAACATTTTGTAGAATATAAACATCTATTTAATTATTTATTTATTTATTGGATATATACAGGCATACGCCTAGTTACATATTTCCACTAAGCTAATTATAATTATTATGGTTTATTCATTTTTATATAATCCTTCCATGTAATGAAATTATACTTAATTGTAATGAATATTTTATAAATAAACATGACATAAATAATAATAATAAATAATTGGATTTACAAAAATGCACCTTGTGAATAACTGAAACTACTTATATTTACAAATTGTGTGTGTGTGTATGTGTGTGTATGGGTGGGTGGGTGTATGATGTGTGTGTGTGTGTGTGCGTGGGTTTGTGTGTGTCTGTATTACGCAAGTACTTTTAAATTAATTGATAACTTCATGCATCATTTTCTTGAAATTTCGCAATGATTTTTTAAATAAAGGTATATTTGAGCTTTGTTGTAAATTATTGTATAGAGATAACATTTTTATGATAGGAGAATTTTTTCTAAGCTCTGTGTGATACTGTGGAATATGAAATAACTTTTTTAGTCTACCAGAATGGAAGGGTACATAGAACCCAATCTTACTCAAAATAACAGAGCAGTCAATGAGATTGTTGATTATTTTATACAAAAACGTGAGTTTTATCATGATCCTTCGCTGTTGCAACTTAGTAACATTTAGCATTAACCTCGCAGAAGCATATGGATTTAAACCGATGAATGTTTTATATTTTTTAAAGTACATGTACGAAATAAATTTATTTTGCACCGTTTCTATCATTTGTGAGTGCTTAAGAGTCCCTGGATCCTAGACAGTGATTGCAAAGTCAAGCTTTGATCTGACTAAGGTATCAAACAACACTTTAATACTTTTTGTTTTCTGAAATTGCCGTGAATTACATATGATACATCCCAGTGTTTTGTATGCAGATGAGCAAACTGTTTCGATGTGGCCGCCAAAATGTAAATTGCTACTAAATATAACTCCTAGATCTTTGATGTTATTCACTTCCGTTAATGTACTATTTAGCAATCTATAATTATAGTTAATCTTGTTTGTTTTAAGCGAATAACTCATTTTAAAACATTTTGTAACATTTAATTGTAACTTGTTTTTTTTACACCATTTTTGGACTTTGTTTAGTTCAGCCTGCATAGTTTTACAGCTATTTATATCTATCACTTCCTTAAATAGTTTTAGATCATCTGCATACAGTAAATACCTGCAATTATTTAATGCAAGTGGGAGATCATTGATAAATATCAAAAACATTAATGGTCCTAAGTTACTCCCCTGTGGTACTCCAGATGTCACATCAAACTGTTTGGATATTGTTTTCCTATAGCAAACATATGCCTGTCTTTGTTGCAGGTATGACCTAAAAAATTGTATCATAGTCTCAGAAAACCCAATCAATACTAACTTGTCGAGCAAGACATCATGACAAACTTTGTCAAAGGCTTTTGTAAAGTCAGTATAGATAATGTCCACTAGTCCCCCGTTGTCTAGTACCTCGCTCACATAATCTACAAAAACGGTTAAATTAGTTTGAATTGATCGTTTGGGGATAAAGCCGTGTTGACTAGTGTTTAATACAGACGACACATGATGGAAAATCTTTATGTACAGTATATGTTCGAAAATTTTTGCTGACGTGGATAGAATAGAAATTGGCCAGTAATTAAGAATATTATTTACGGTACCCGATTTATGTATGGGAGTCACTTTTGCCAATTTCCACTTAGTGGGAAATATACCTGTTTTTAGTGACAGATTAAATAAAGTAGTAAGAGGTTGCATGAATATTTCCATACAGCCTTTAAATATGTAAGCTGGAATCCCGTCTGGTCCTGCCGACTTCTTGGCTTTCAATCTTTTTATGGCAATTTTTACGTTGTCTTCGGTTATTAATCTTAAATTAAAAGTATCTGAAATACTACTGTTTAACTCCGGCTTGCACTTTACTTTGTAACTTGATTTTTCAGTATATACAGTGGAAAAATATTCAAAAAAACCATTTACGATTGCACTTAAATTTTCAAGGTTTTTGTTTTCATATATAAAACTTTGAGCTTTGTTATTGTTTTTTTTTCTTATTAGACACGTATGTCCAGAAAGACATAGGATCTGACACAACTCCCTCCTCTACTTGATTGATGTATTTTTGGTAGGCCACTGTTGTATCTTTTTTTATTTTTTGTCTTAATTGCCAAAACTCTTTATTATGGTAAGCTGATGAATGTTTATATTTATGGTGAAAGTTTTTTTTGAGTTCAATATCTTTAATGATATTCCGAGTAAACCATACTGGATAGCGATGATGGAATCTAGTGTTACGCGGAACACATTTTCTGAACACAGCATAAATAGTGTTATAAAAAGCATCAACTGCTTTATTTACATCGGTGAAATTATTAAGAAAAGCAAAATCCGTATTATTTAATAAACTGTACATTACAACAAAATCAAATTTCTTAAAATTAAAATTAAATTGGCTTATAGAATTGCACGTTGAATGTACCTATTTGTTTATGTTTAATTTAATAAGTAATGGAGGATGGTACGGATCAGATAGGATAAGACTTTCGTCTGATAAAACTACATTGACAGTCATAGTTGACAACACTAAATCTAACGTTTTCATTGAGTTATTGGCTATATTAGTGTATGAGACTAAACCACAAAGATCAATAAATTTTCCAACATTTTTGTAAACTGGCAGAGTATTTGTTTTAAAATTAAATTTTCTACCACTAACCAATGGCAAGTTAAAATCACCTAGTAGTAATAACTGGGCTTCATGTGACATATATAGATCGGTAAATATTCTAATATACTCTTGGAATATTTCAGTTTTTGAACCTGGCGGAAAATAATTTACACTTATATAATAATTGGATCCTCCAATAGTAGTTTTGACTAAAACTAAGTCAGTTTTAATATTCAGCTGAACCGATAAATATTTTTTGTTAATTGCTATAACAACTCCGCCGTCCCACCGTTTATTTTCAGTTTCTCTATCTTTTCTATATACATTGTAGCTATTATCAAATATCTCCGAGTGATATATTCCGGCATGCAACCGCGTTTTAGTGAGACATATAATATCAAAGTTATTATTCAAAACATTTAAAGATAAAAATTGTGTTTTGGTTCGTAGTCCCCTTACATTCTGATAATAAATTTCAATCTTTTTCATGCGTTACAACATTTTGAGATATTACTACTTTGGGTATAAAAATCTTAACTGACCTTCTGATGTAGTGCGTAATACCAATACAAATATTTAGGTACCTATGAATGAGATGCGCGTGTTTGCCAGTACTTGTGTTACTTGTAAGTGTATGTATGTGCAAATGTATTATTATTTTGAGTATGTTGTATGTTGTGTGTGTGAGCTTATTTGCATGTTGATGTGATGTGTGCAAGAATGTATAGTTGGGCGTTTTTAAAGTGTAAGAATGAAAAACAAATATTTCGAAAAAGTAGAGATAATTCCTGACAGAATTTCTAAAAATTAACCGTATCTCATTATAAGGCCATCCACAAAAATCCACAATAAATTACTAAAGGTATATGGTACTAGCATTAAGGACAGTATAATTAATGTTACCAAGAGAGTGTCAAATTGGGGATGTATTTTATCCCTAGGTCTAATTTTGCAAGATAAAACTCCCGATATGTGTGAGGAAGCTAAACCTAGACCTTCCACTTTAATGGCAACGTTGGATTTTTGTAAGCCAAGTCGCTGACGACAAGTTTCCGTCATAAAACTTTCCATACTGCCGTTGTCCAACAATGCTCTTACTTTTTGAATCTTTCCATTCCCATCTCGAATTGCAATAGTTGCAGTTGCCAACAAAGTGACGGTTTTTGAAGAATGCGCCAAAAATAAACTGCTAGTACTTGATGTACTTGCACATGGTTGATTTGACTGTAGTGCGGGCGCGTTATCAACGAATTGATTCGTCAATGATTTTTGGTTTGTAAAATGTAGCAATGTGTTGTGAGGTTTAGCGCACTTTCTACAAACAGATTTTGAAGAACGTTTCGTGGCTCGATGAAGCCCCGATAAACAATTAATGCAGAAATTTTTCTGCTTAACAAACTCGTAACGCTCGTGAGGCGTCTGGGCCAAAATATTCTGACACTGATATAAAGCATGTTTGCCTTTACAATGAATGCAACTTTTGTTGTCTGATATTGTCACCAATGAAGTTTGATATTGAGATTTTGTATAAATTCCAGTAGGTTTATCAAAATGTGTAGATTTATTATTTGTTTTAGACTGTTTGCTCATACATAAACTACTAACTTCCAAGGCTTTAGAGTGCCTTTCAACAAATGTTTTTAACTGCTTATATGTGTGAATCAAATTTAAACCCACAACATTGATTTCCAATTCAAATAATTTTAAAAATTCGTTATCGAATTTTTTAGATAATGTACGAAACTGAAACATGTCCAAAACATCTACCTTAGCTTGCTCTAAGCATGCCAAATTTTCATCAAAGCAATTTATGAGAGCTCTAAGCTCTTGGTGAGAATTATGGTTGGCCTTTGGAGCATTTTCCAAAGCCGCAAAGTGTGAGTTTACCAAAAGTCGCTTGCTTTCATACCTTTCAACCACGGTATCGTAAGCCAACTTAAAATTCTCCCCTGTAATAGGTAAATGTTTAATTAAACCTTTAGAATCTGAATCTAATGCGTCCAGCAAGAAATAAAATTTTTCTACGCTTAATAAATTCTTGTTATCAACAACAAGATTTTTAAAAACCTCATTAAAATGCATAAACTCTGAAATCTTGCCAGAAAATTTTGTGATAGATATCCGAGGAAGTCTTATGTTAGACACACTTGTTAATTGAGAAAATTCTTGTGTGTTGGCAAGAATATTTTCTTTCTTGAAATTAGATAAATCAAGCTCCATTTGTGCTCCACTATTTTTTATTGAAATGACTAATCCATTCATGCTGGATTTCAAACTTTTAATTTCCGCCAGATTTTCTGCGTCTAGAGTGCACATTTTGTACGCACTACCCATATCATGTTTGAGATCGATAGCTGTTTGCGTTAGAATTTTAGCCAAAACTAAATTTTGCTCTGTTGAGTCCAAATTAGACGTTTGATCAAAAAGCGAACGAAACTGTTCAATAGCCAATTTTAAATCCAGGATAAACCGTTCGGTAGAAATTTTCTTGGTAGCCAATGTAGCTACTAAAGTGCCCTATAAGTTCTAAGGAATTGTTTTGAAATAAATGACAAAAATCAAAGACAAAATTTGCCTTTAAAATTTAAAAATTACATAAATAATTTTTAACCAAGAACACAATGTTCACCATTAAAATGTCTATAGCAATTATAGATATTCAAACACCTTGTATGAGGTGTTGTTTGAAATGAATGCCAATAAACCAAAGACAAAAATTTGTCTTTAACAAATTAAATGAATTATGTAATTTAGCCTGTTTACCATTTCAATGAGTATTGGTGCTAAATTGTAACAATTATCAACAACTTCTACGAATTAAATTGACACCAATAAAATAAACAACGTTTTCAAACTTTGTTGAATGCGCGAGCAACTTATATTATGTTGCTAGAACTAAGTTCGTTATCAGAAACAACAAGTTCAAACTGCCGGTGTGCTGACCTCGAAAGCTATTATTTGAAATGAATGCACAGGTGTTCTTTAAGCGATATAGCATTTGTAAAAACTGAACCACATTGATTATTTTCAACACAAACACCACAATGACTAAATTAATGTGATTTAAATTGAAATTATAATAATTTAAAACCATGAAATCCAAAGAATAGAAATGCATTTTGTAATAAAATATTTATGCAGCAAACGAGATGTGATATGCGGTAAGGAGTGTTAAGAATAAGGAACGTGCAGGAAAAAAATGTTTTATGTGGCGAGAAAGATAAAAAAAAATGTCTGTATTTATTGTTCAACGGCATTTTAAAAACAGTTAATCAATTAAAAATACACTAACCTGTAATGGTCGCCAATTGCGCTGGTATGAAAAAATGTAGTGGACTGTAATACTGCGTCTGCACGACCGCCGTCAACTGCATAAACCAAAGTTTACTATTCTTGAGGCATTGAATGTGCCATGGTCAAGCACACTGAACTGATTGTTACGGTCACTCCCATTGCCAAGTTAATAATGTTCTGTCTGATGCTCAACTTCGACTATGCACGAACACAAAAAGGCACTTGCGTGCACACTTTCCAATATCCAAAATTGTATATATTTGTTATAGGATAGGCAATACAAGGAAAGGAACTTTGATAATGTAAATATCAAACCAGAATAATATAAAGTGATCGTATGTCACCAAAATTGCTATAAAATGCATATATATATATATATATATATATATATATATATGATATATATATATATATATATATATATATATATATATACGCTTTCTACCTTCTCTATTGTTTTCTCCATTATCAACCTCAGAGCTAAAATAGCCTCCTGTGTTCCCCTGTTCTGCCTAAACCCAAGTTGATCTTCTCCCAGTATTTCTTAAGCTCGTTTTCATTCATCTTTGTACAAATCTAGTTAATATTTTTGAAATGTATGCTGTCAAAGTTATTGTTCGAAAATTTTCACATCTATCCGCGTCTCTTTTTTTTGGTATAGTTACTATGATGTTACGTTTGAAATCTTTGGGTATCTCGTCTGTCTCATATATATATATATATATATATATATATATATATATATTTTGAACCCCCACACTTTAGTGACCTAATATTCACTAGTTGGAAAAGAGTATAATTTCAGTTATCAGGATATTGTGGGTCAAAATAAATAATTAATAGTAAAATTGTATATTACTTGACGTTTCGGCAACCATTTTGTGCCTTAATCATAATTTTTAGACTTATGATTAAGGCACAAAATGGTTGCCAAACGTCAAGTAATATAACAATTTTACTATATTAATTATTTATTTTGACCACAATATCCTGATAACTGAAATTATACTTTTCCAACTATATATATATATATATATATATATATATATATATATATATATATATATATAATATATAATATATATATATATAAGCGTACAAAATATATTGGTGTATATGAATAAGTATGAGGGGTAATATAGATATCATGCAAGAGCGCTTAAATATAAATTATACGGCAACGAAGAGAAGATATATAAGCAATAAATAAATAAAATAATCACGTTCGTCCTTCGTCACCAATAATTGTATATACAGTCCTAAAATATGTAGATAACCAAAACTAATAGCATATTAGACTAACAGCTGAGTAGATAATAAATTTGTTCCAGTTGTATATATGTTTTAATCCATGTGACTAGGAAATTAGAATTGTTTCCGCTAACATAATAGTTAAATTTAAACGTGTTTTATTTTATTATAGTGACAAAAAAACAAGTAATAAAAAATTGACGACGCGTCTATAATAGATGCGGTATATAACATTGGATGTTTGATACCATTTTGGTAGTTTCCGTTTCAAGGTAAGCAAACATAGTATAATTTGTTATGATCCATAAAAGAGGTTCAATTTCTTAGTAAATGTACGGGTTTCTTTGAACCATTGAGAAAGGCTGGAACGTACGGCCGAAACGTTTGGTGGAATTGTTATATAAAAAATAAAGATGGCATAGATTTGTAGTTTCATATATATTTATTCAAGTTAAATGACCTTAAAACCCAAGAAAACCATACATTTCAATATATATATATATATATATATATATATATATATATATATATATAGCTTACAAGTCGGAAGAAACGTTCTGTTACTGCTTGTCCAGTGGCTTTTAGAGCTTCTGCATGCACCTTATGTATACCCGGCACCTTACCATTTTTCAGACCCTTTAATGCTAATTCAAACTCATCTCTAGTATAGGATATCCTAGGTCATCATTTTCAATGTTGATTCCTGTTCTAATGCTGTTAGTTCCTCTCCTGAATATAAATTCTCTATGTATTTCTGCCATCTAGCTACTTTCTCTACATATTCTATAATGACGTTTCCTCCCGCGTCCCTTATATTTTTGCTATATGGTTTTATATCCCTAAAATTCATTCTAATTAATATGTATGCTGCGTCTGTCTTTCTTATTTCCATCTTATTTTGTACCTTTTTGCACTCAATCCATTGTTCTTTAACTTTCCTGCATTTGTGAATAATTTCCCATTTTATGGCTTTGTATCTGTTTTCCTGTTTCGTCTGATCTATTTTTGTATTTTCGTCTTTCTTCTATTAAATTCAGGATATCCTTTGTTATCCATAGTTTTTTATTTTCTTTTTGTCTATACCCCAGGATATCTCTGGCCGCCATGTCTAAGCTGGATTTAATGTTTTCCATTCTGTTTATACTTCCTTAGTATTAGAAATTTTCCCGATATCTTTCAGCAATTCCAGGAAGTTAGTAGAGAAAATGCTTTTAAATGTCCAGAAAGGAAAGTTCAAGAGGTGCAAGAATTATTAACAAATCATTCAGATTTAGTAGGAGCGCACTAGAGCACAGCAGTAGGTTATGTACATATGATGAAACTAAATAGTTTATAGTCTGTTAACATGAGAATTTATTCAATATCCGCAGCATGCAGAAATCTGGTCCAACAGGAAGTCACAAAAATGTTAAGTGGTGGCATAATTTTCAAAAGGTTTAGGGATAAGTTAGCTTGGGATAAATTACATTTAAAGTACTCATTCTGGTTAAAGCAGAGATATGGAAATTCTAGGAAGTTCTTAGAGATGCGTGTTAAGAGAAAACTTGATAATTCGGAAAGGGTACCATATGGTTGGTCTGAAATAAATATGACGAAAGGCAGGGGGAATTTAGGATACAAAGGAATAATTAAGTATATTGTGAGAATGATAGAAGAAAAGATCCAGATCAAGGTAGCTAGGCAGGTTAGGAGAACCGTAATCAGGATTAAAAAGAGGGTTAGGTTCAAATCTAAACCGTGTAGATAGAATAATAGTGACAGACATTAGTGCAAGCTCCCGTGTGTATATACAACACATTAGTAAGTTAAGACGTTTTTCAGAGCTCTAGGTTAAGGATTATTTAGTTTAGAGTTGAGCTTCATAATCAAATTGGTTTCAATATTCACCTTGGCAAAAATGCGCCAAGGAATTCTCAATATGCATTGATAGAAGGACACAGAATTAGGCAATTTTACTTACTAATCATTAAATGTAAATATTTTAGCGTAGAGGGTAATTTAGACTAGATTTGATGCATATTAATTCAAATTAGCTTTTCAATGTTACGTTAGGTTTATATTAATAATTTTATTTTTATTTATTTGTTCCAACGTTTCAGTAGTCTGCTACCTGAAATTTAAGCAGACCTGGCTTCCCCACAGAAAGTAACCGTCATGTGTTATGTGTGTATGTGTGTGTGTGTGGGGGGGGGATGGTTGTGTGTATGTGTGTTGTGTGTGATGTTGGTCCGTGTTACGTTACCCCTCTAGAACCAGGACCATCGGCAGCTGGATATCCCAATCGTCAAGAGGAACGCCGACGGATGTTGCCTTATCAGTCTGGACCATCGGCAGCCGGAAATCCAGATGTTGAAAAGGCAATGGAAGTGTGTGAATGGTGTTTTGTGTTTGCACAGTGCATAAGAGGTGTTTTGTGTGTTTATGTGTGTGTGTGTGTGTGCATGCATGTGTGTGTGTGAGTGTGTTTGTGTGTGTGTGTGAAGTGTATTTGAAATGTTAATTTGTGTTTATGTTTGCCCAGGTTACTAAAAGGTTGGATTGAACTATAATTTTGTACATTACATAAATAAAAATTCGATTCTTTCAGAGGAAAGGATTTGTTTGCTGTATCGTTTGCCTCAGGTATGTGTAAGTTCTTAAAATTTAGTGTTAGTTAAAAAGAAAAGAAATTCGCTATTCTACTACTTAAAATTAACTTATACTACTACTTAAAGTTAACTTATACTACTACTGTTGGTTATTATTTGTAAGCTCAAGCTGACGTGTGTAAATATGGTTCAAATATGGTCCATTATGCTTGCAAGGTTGTTAGTAGGACCCTGCACATCTGCCACAATAGGTCTCATAGGATAACCCTTTTTGTGAATTTTAGGATTACCGTACATTTTTGGGATTTCAGAATTATAACGTCTGGCTTTTTTAGTTTCTTCTTTAGTTAAATGGCCTGATTTTTCTAAAGATGTAATATAGTCATTGCTCTTTTTTTCAACTGTTCTTGTAGGATCTTGGTTCAATTTGGTAAAATTATGTGGATCTTGTAGTAAAATATTCATTTTGTCAATATAATCGGTTTTATCGATAACCACTGTGACATTACCTTTGTCAGATTGTAGGACTAAAAGGTTTTCATGATTTTTGAAAAACCTTTTTGTATTAAAGATCATTTTGTGTAATTCATTAGGAGTATCATGGTGGTTATGAATATGGCTGGTTATTAAAGCAGTGATTTTAGATCTGTATAAATCTTGTTTTTGTTCATCTATTGCATAGGTGGGGAACCTGCGGCCTCGAGGCCGCATGCGGCCTCCGCGAGGTTCTTGTGCGGCCCTTTGCCACCTAGTACAAAATGGTAGAGTTCGTTTCAAACAACTATTGTACATCAACGCCATGACAGTTGCGCGAAAAATCCCGCCAAAGACAGTCATATTGTAACATGACGTCAGAATACTAGTCTGAAACGGACTCTAACACGCATGAGCGAGGCTCTGGCCCATATCATTGGTTCATCCCTTTATCCTTACATTAACTAAGTTAGTGACTTATTTGGCTTTGTTTTTTGTTTGACAGTAATTGTATATTTGGATCAAGCTTCGTAACACACAGCTTTAATTGATCCTCTAAATGTACATCTGTAATTTGCGTTCTTAAATTTGTTTTTATTTTTGACATGAGAGAAAATGTTGCCTCGCAACAGTAGGTACTTCCGAAGCAGGAAAGTAAACGGCGAGCATGTTCTCGAAGGCATGGATATTCAACAGCATTTTTCCAGATTTCTATGAAATCCTTTTTAGCGTTAAAAAGGGATTTGATGATACTATCTTGCCCTAAATCAATTAACTCCATTTGTAGTTCTGGAGCCTCGGATATATCTATTAAATGTGGTTCAAATGCCAGTTTCATAGCAGGAGTGTGCTCGTCAAAATCAGAAAATCTATTAGTATACTCTTCTAATAAACAATCCAAGACACCTACATATTCATCGAATATTTTATTTTCACAGTTCTGCTCATTTAACATTTTAGCTAGCTCCGGGAAGTGTTGTGCAGATATTTCCGATCGACAAAGCAATGTTTTGAAAAATGATAATTTTTTTCTAAACAATTGTATCTTTTGCCACATTTCATAAATATACCTCGTTTCACCTTGCAGGCAAATATTTAAATTGTTTTGTTTTGTAATCATATCATACAAAAATGCAAGGTTTCTGAGAAATACTTCATCTGATAGATCACATTGTTTTCCTTGTTCTTGATAAAAGTTTAAAATTTGTCGTCGTAAAGACAAAACTTTTATCAAAACCTGACCTGTTGATAGCCAGCGAACCTTGCAGTAGTATGGTAGGTCAACACTATACGTTTCCTCATCTAAAGAGAGCATCTGCCGAAATTCACGATGACGCATTGCATTTAAGCGAATATAGTTGACAATGGCAATGGTTCTATCCAGAGTGTCTTGCAAAATGGTAGATTTTGCGCAAAGATTTTGCTGATGCAAAATGCAGTGAAATGATATCAATTTTTTCAAGTTTAAGTTTTCCTTTTTTAACAAAGCAACGAATCCTTCTTTTTTGTCTCTCATGGAAGGTGCGCCATCGGTGCAGACACTGACTAAATTACTGACATTCAATTGTAATTTATTACATACTTCTTTGAAATTTTCGAAAATATCGGCTCCGCGAGTTCTTCCAATTAGTGTACCCAACGCAAGTAGTTCTTCGTAACATTGAAAATCTTTAGTTATAGCACGAATAAAATATAAAACTTGTGCCGAATCTGTTTTATCAGTGCTTTCATCTAAAGCAATTGAAAAATAAACATCTTCATTTTATATAATTGTATAAAGTTGCTCTGTTACATTTTGCGCTAATTCGTGCTGTCGATCTGTTACAGTTCTTCTTGAAAGAGGTAATTGTTTGTATTTGTCGACATTTCTTGGATCTAACATACTCACTGATTCAACGATAAATTCTTTAATTATTTCAATGTCACTGAATGGTTTGCCCCTTTTTCCAAGTATATGTTTTATACGTAACAGCAACTGCAGCGGAATTTTGATTTACAAAGGCACTAAAAGATGCCTGCTGATGATGCTTCTCATTTTTCAACTTTTGAAGTGCAGCTTTTCGTGATTCACCTTCTAAAGCGAAATATTTATGTTCTTTACGAGTCAAATAGTGTTTATTTGCATTCGCTTTTTTTTAAATATTTAAAACTGTATTGCACAACAAACACATCATTTTATCTTTCTCAGCAGTAAAGAAAAAATCTAACTCCCATTGTACATTAAATGTTCTGTTTTCATCACCTAATTTTCTTCTCTTACTATTTGACATGATGGATAAAAAAATGAATATCAAATAATATCTTTAACAAAGTGTATTCTTCCTAGAAATACAATAATACCGTGTAACTGTTATAAGCACGCACTGTTAACTACAGTTTTTTGAAGATCGCAACAGATGGTCTGTGGGCCAGAGCCTCGCTCATGCGTGTTAGAGTCCGTTTCAGACTAGTATTCTGACGTCATGTTACAATATGACTGTCTTTGGCGGGATTTTTCGCGCAACTGTCATGGCGTTGATGTACAATAGTTGTTTGAAACGAACTCTACCATTTTGTACTAGGTGGCAAAGGGCCGCACAAGAACCTCGCGGAGGCCGCATGCGGCCTCGAGGCCGCAGGTTCCCCACCTATGCAATAGATGAACAAAAACAAGATTTATACAGATCTAAAATCACTGCTTTAATAACCAGCCATATTCATAACCACCATGATACTCCTAATGAATTACACAAAATGATCTTTAATACAAAAAGGTTTTTCAAAAATCATGAAAACCTTTTAGTCCTACAATCTGACAAAGGTAATGTCACAGTGGTTATCGATAAAACCGATTATATTGACAAAATGAATATTTTACTACAAGATCCACATAATTTTACCAAATTGAACCAAGATCCTACAAGAACAGTTGAAAAAAAGAGCAATGACTATATTACATCTTTAGAAAAATCAGGCCATTTAACTAAAGAAGAAACTAAAAAAGCCAGACGTTATAATTCTGAAATCCCAAAAATGTACGGTAACCCTAAAATTCACAAAAAGGGTTATCCTATGAGACCTATTGTGGCAGATGTGCAGGGTCCTACTAACAACTTTGCAAGCATAATGGACCATATTTGAACCATATTTACACACGTCAGCTTGAGCTTACAAATAATAACCAACAGTAGTAGTATAAGTTAACTTTAAGTAGTAGTATAAGTTAATTTTAAGTAGTAGAATAGCGAATTTCTTTTCTTTTTAACTAACACTAAATTTTAAGAACTTACACATACCTGAGGCAAACGATACAGCAAACAAATCCTTTCCTCTGAAAGAATCGAATTTTTATTTATGTAATGGACAAAATTATAGTTCAATCCAACCTTTTAGTAACCTGGGCAAACATAAACACAAATTAACATTTCAAATACACTTCACACACACACAAACACACTCACATACACACACACGCACGCACACACACACACACACATAAACACACAAAACACCTCTTATGCACTGTGCAAACACAAAACACCATTCACACACTTCCATTGCCTTTTCAACATCTGGATTTCCGGCTGCCGATGGTCCAGACTGATAAGGCAACATCCGTCGAGCGTTCCTCTTTGACGATTGGGATATCCAGCTGCCGATGGTCCTGGTTCTAGAGGGGTAACGTAACACGGACCAACATCACACACAACACACATACACACAACCATCCCCCACACACACACATACACACATAACACATGACGGTTACTTTCTGTGGGGAAGCCAGGTCTGCTTAAATTTCAGGTAGCAGACTACTGAAACGTTGGAACAAATAAATAAAAATAAAATTATTAATATAAACCTAACGTAACATTGAAAAGCTAATTTGAATTAATATGCATCAAATCTAGTCTAAATTACCCTCTACGCTAAAATATTTACATTTAATGATTAGTAAGTAAAATTGCCTAATTCTGTGTCCTTCTATCAATGCATATTGAGAATTCCTTGGCGCATTTTTGCCAAGGTGAATATTGAAACCAATTTGATTATGAAGCTCAACTCTAAACTAAATAATCCTTAACCTAGAGCTCTGAAAAACGTCTTAACTTACTAATGTGTTGTATATACACACGGGAGCTTGCACTAATGTCTGTCACTATTATTCTATCTACACGGTTTAGATTTGAACCTAACCCTCTTTTTAATCCTGATTACGGTTCTCCTAACCTGCCTAGCTACCTTGATCTGGATCTTTTCTTCTATCATTCTCACAATATACTTAATTATTCCTTTGTATCCTAAATTCCCCCTGCCTTTCGTCATATTTATTTCAGACCAACCATATGGTACCCTTTCCGAATTATCAAGTTTTCTCTTAACACGCATCTCTAAGAACTTCCTAGAATTTCCATATCTCTGCTTTAACCAGAATGAGTACTTTAAATGTAATTTATCCCAAGCTAACTTATCCCTAAACCTTTTGAAAATTATGCCACCACTTAACATTTTTGTGACTTCCTGTTGGACCAAATTTCTGCATGCTGCGGATATTGAATAAATTCTCATGTTAACAGACTATAAACTATTTAGTTTCATCATATGTACATAACCTACTGCTGTGCTCTAGTGCGCTCCTACTAAATCTGAATGATTTGTTAATAATTCTTGCACCTCTTGAACTTTCCTTTCTGGACATTTAAAAGCATTTTCTCTACTAACTTCCTGGAATTGCTGAAAGATATCGGGAAAATTTCTGATACTAAGGAAGTATAAACAGAATGGAAAACATTAAATCCAGCTTAGACATGGCGGCCAGAGATATCCTGGGGTATAGACAAAAAGAAAATAAAAAACTATGGATAACAAAGGATATCCTGAATTTAATAGAAGAAAGACGAAAATACAAAAATAGATCAGACGAAACAGGAAAACAGATACAAAGCCATAAAATGGGAAATTATTCACAAATGCAGGAAAGTTAAAGAACAATGGATTGAGTGCAAAAAGGTACAAAATAAGATGGAAATAAGAAAGACAGACGCAGCATACATATTAATTAGAATGAATTTTAGGGATATAAAACCATATAGCAAAAATATAAGGGACGCGGGAGGAAACGTCATTATAGAATATGTAGAGAAAGTAGCTAGATGGCAGAAATACATAGAGAATTTATATTCAGGAGAGGAACTAACAGCATTAGAACAGGAATCAACATTGAAAATGATGACCTAGGATATCCTATACTAGAGATGAGTTTGAATTAGCATTAAAGGGTCTGAAAAATGGTAAGGTGCCGGTATACATAAGGTGCATGCAGAAGCTCTAAAAGCCACTGGACAAGCAGTAACAGAACGTCTCTTCCGACTTGTAAGCTATATATATATATATATATATATATATATATATATATATATATATATATTGAAATGTATGGTTTTCTTGGGTTTTAAGGTCATTTAACTTGAATAAATATATATGAAACTACAAATCTATGCCATCTTTATTTTTTATATAACAATTCCACCAAACGTTTCGGCCGTACGTTCCAGCCTTTCTCAATGGTTCAAAGAAACCCCGTACATTTACTAAGAAATTGAACCTCTTTTATGGATCATAACAAATTATACTATGTTTGCTTACCTTGAAACGGAAACTACCAAAAATGGTATCAAACATCCAATGTTATATACCGCATCTATTATAGACGCGTACGTCAATTTTTTTATTACTTGTTTTTTTTGTCACTATAATAAAATAAAACACGTTTAAATTTAACTATTATGTTAGCGGAAACAATTCTAATTTCCTAGTCACATGGATTAAAACATATATACAACTGGAACAAATTTATTATCTACTCAGCTGTTAGTCTAATATGCTATTAGTTTTGGTTATCTACATATTTTAGGACTGTATATACAATTATTGGTGACGAAGGACGTGATTATTTTATTTATTTATTGCTTATATATATTCTCTTCGTTGCCGTATAATTTATATTTAAGCGCTCTTGCATGATATCTATATTACCCCTCATACTTATTCATATACACCAATATAATTCGTACGCTATGTACAACATATACAATATGTATATCAACTACATACATCGTTGACCACATATGTATACATATACACGCGAAACCATACCCTACACATATACATACACGTACACAACGCGTAAACCCCATACACCCAAATTCACGCATTTAATCAACTACTTTATTTGCTATTATACTTTCTTGTTTAATTAGGTTGTGATAGATTGTACTTAATTTATTTATGTCCGTTTTTTCATTAATTGCGTTGGGATTTTTACAAATATGAATCATTTCGAGTATCTCTCTTTTTCTTTGATTTTTTCAGTTTTTAAAATTTTAGTTTCCTTATATTGAAATTTATGTTTAGTTTGGCATTCATGTTGGTTAACGCAGTTTTGTTTGTTCTGTCGAATTTGTGTCCATTTAACCTTTTGTCTAGAAATTGTGAACTTTGACCGATATATACCGATTTGCATTTATCTTGGCACGGTATCGCGTATATTGTGTGTGTTTTTTTGTTGTGCGGGGTAGCGTCTTTTAATTTGCTGAAATACGTTCTTAGTAGATTGAAACCTTTATGTGCTACATTGAGGTTATATTTGCGAAAAGTTTTTTGTAGTTTTTCCGAAAGTATAGGCATATAAGGTATAGTAACAAATTTATGGGGCTGTTTTTGTTCATTTTTATTGTTATTATTTATCTTTGATCTAGATTGCTGTTGATTATTATAGTAGTTGTGTATAAGTTTTTTGAAAATATTGTCCACCATTTTTTTTGGATAGTTGTTTGTTATCAGTGTGTATTTTGCTTTTTTTATTGGCGCTTCTCTGAATTTCGCATCTGATAGCTTGATAGCTCTATCAGCCAGGCCTATTATTACTGATTTTTTTTGGGAAATAGGATGTTCTGAATTATAATTGAAATATCTGCCTGACCAGGTCTTTTTGGTATACCATTCAGTTTTAATTTTATTTTTAATGTGATGTAGTGTCATGTCTAAAAAATTTAACTTGTTGTTTTCTTCAACTTCGATTGTAAATTGTAGCATATGGTGGAAACTATTGAACTGGTTTATTACGTGATTAATTTGGTTTTGTGGGACCGCGCATACACAGTCGTCTACGTATCTAAAAAGAATGGTAGAGGAAACTGTAATTTTTATTGCATATATTTCTAGCTCCTCCATTACAATTTGGGCTATCACGCTAGATAGCGCTAAGCCCATAGCACAGCCATTGATTTGCTGATAATATTGATTTCTGTATATGAAATATGTAGAGTTTAAAATTATTTCGACGGCTTTAATAAATTCTTCTAACGGAATGTTAGTGTGGGTTTTGATATTACTCCATTTTTTTTAATTAAGTTTATAGCGATGTTAATGGGAATACTTGTATATAGCGACGTGGCATCGAGAGAGATTAATATATAATTATCCGGTATATTGATGTTCGTAATCTTTTCTTTAAAGTCCCATGAATCTTTAATGTAGTACTTGTTTTGGTATACAACGTTTGTCAGTATGTTTTTTAGGAATCTTGATAATCCGTTAAATGGGGATTGTGTTGTGTCAATAATCGGTCTTAGTGGTGTACCCTCTTTATGGATTTTTGGTAACTCATATAGTTTGGGAGGTAATGCATTGTTAATAGACAAATCTTTTAAATTTTTGGGTGATATGTAGCCTTTTTTTTCCCATTCTTTAACTAAGTCGTTATTTATTTTTTGGTATCGGGTGGTAGGATTTTGTCTTATTGGTTTGTATGTGTTATCATCACTTAAGAGTTCAATTATTTTATGTTCATACGTTTCGCGGTTCATGATCACAGTTTTGTTTGATTTATCAGGTTTTAAAACCAATAAGTTTGGATTTTCTTTTAAAAAGCATTTAGTTTTTTTAACTTTAGAAATTATGTCTCTGTTTTTGTTTTTATATTCTAACTTTTTATTTAAGTACTCAATTTTGTTGTTATAATTAGTAATTATGTTGCATGTTTGAGCGCGTATCTCATCTTTTTTGTCTGAATCAAACTTACTGATTGCGCATTCAACATTGGCAATAATGTCGGGGAGTGGTATTTGAGAAATATTTTGTATTGGTAGAGCAAAATTTGGTCCTAGCGCAAGAGTTTCAATTACTTCATTTGGGATGTTTTGATCTGATAGATTTTCAAACCAGTTTGTGGGGGTTGTTGACTTATGTATTTCACTGTTATTTTTGTTTATTAAAATATTGATTTTTTTTACATTTCTGATTTTGGTTTTATTGAATTCAACCTCGTAGTTGGCTATTGTTTATTGTTTAACAATGTAAATAGGTCTAGTGGTATTACTTTGTTTAATGACTTTTCAATACTATATTTTTCTCTTTGTAATTCATTTAAATTGTAAAATGCTTCGGATATGAGTAAATTCAAACAATTAATTCTAAATTTATATACTACATTTTTGTAAAATTTCCGTTCCAAGTTTACATTTTTGAATCTAATATGGTCCATATTAAACTTTAAAAACTTAGGTGTTAATTTTTCGTGTTTACATCTTAAAAGAAATACTCTTCTATTCTTTGTGTTAGCAATCTTGCGATAAATAATCGATAATTTTCTTATTAGGATGACCGTATTTCTTCCGTAGGTTGTTTCCAGATGTTTCATTTTTAGCAGACTTTCACCCATGCTGAATTATAAATGATAGATTTTTACTATATTTCTTGACCTTGATATTTGTAATATTGAAATGTATGGTTTTCTTGGGTTTTAAGGTCATTTAACTTGAATAAATATATATGAAACTACAAATCTATGCCATCTTTATTTTTTATATAACAATTCCACCAAACGTTTCGGCCGTACGTTCCAGCCTTTCTCAATGGTTCAAAGAAACCCCGTACATTTACTAAGAAATTAAACCTCTTTTATGGATCATAACAAATTATACTATGTTTGCTTACCTTGAAACGGAAACTACCAAAAATGGTATCAAACATCCAATGTTATATACCGCATCTATTATAGACGCGTACGTCAATTTTTTTATTACTTGTTTTTTTGTCACTATAATAAAATAAAACACGTTTAAATTTAACTATTATGTTAGCGGAAACAATTCTAATTTCCTAGTCACATGGATTAAAACATATATACAACTGGAACAAATTTATTATCTACTCAGCTGTTAGTCTAATATGCTATTAGTTTTGGTTATCTACATATTTTAGGACTGTATATACAATTATTGGTGACGAAGGACGAACGTGATTATTTTATTTATTTATTGCTTATATATCTTCTCTTCGTTGCCGTATAATTTATATTTAAGCGCTCTTGCATGATATCTATATTACCCCTCATACTTATTCATATACACCAATATAATTCGTACGCTTATATGTATATATTATATATTATATATTATATATTATATATTATATATTATATATATATTATATATATATATATATATATATATATATATATATATATATATATATATATAGTTGAAAGAGTATAATTTCAGTTATCAGGATATTGTGGGTCAAAATAAATAATTAATATAGTAAAATTTATATTACTTGACGTTTCGGCAACCATTTTGTGCCTTAATCATAAGTCTAAAAATTATGATTAAGGCACAAAATGGTTAATATCTCATTATTTTTGACCTACAATATCCTGATAACTGAAATTATACTCTTTCAACTAGTGAATATTAGGTCACTAAAGTGTGGGGTTCAAAATATATATATATATATATATATATATATATATATATATATATATATGAGACAGACGAGATACCCAAAGATTTCAAACGTAACATCATAGTAACTATACCAAAAAAAAGAGGCGCGGATAGATGTGAAAATTTTCGAACAATAACTTTGACAGCATACATTTCAAAAATATTAACTAGATTTGTACAAAGATGAATGAAAACGAGCTTAAGAAATACTGGGAGAAGATCAACTTGGGTTTAGGCAGAACAGGGGAACACAGGAGGCTATTTTAGCTCTGAGGTTGATAATGGAGAAAACAATAGAGAAGGAGAAAGCGTATATATATATATATATATATATATATATATATATATATATATATATATATATATCATTTTATAGCAATTTTGGTGACATACGATCACTTTATATTATTCTGGTTTGATATTTACATTATCAAAGTTCCTTTCCTTGTATTGCCTATCCTATAACAAATATATACAATTTTGGATATTGGAAAGTGTGCACGCAAGTGCCTTTTTGTGTTCGTGCATAGTCGAAGTTGAGCATCAGACAGAACATTATTAACTTGGCAATGGGGTGACCGTAACAATCAGTTCAGTGTGCTTGACCATGGCACATTCAATGCCTCAAGAATAGTAAACTTTGGTTTATGCAGTTGACGGCGGTCGTGCAGACGCAGTATTACAGTCCACTACATTTTTTCATACCAGCGCAATTGGCGACCATTACAGGTTAGTGTATTTTTAATTGATTAACTGTTTTTAAAATGCCGTTGAACAATAAATACAGACATTTTTTTTTATCTTTCTCGCCACATAAAACATTTTTTTCCTGCACGTTCCTTATTCTTAACACTCCTTACCGCATATCACATCTCGTTTGCTGCATAAATATTTTATTACAAAATGCATTTCTATTCTTTGGATTTCATGGTTTTAAATTATTATAATTTCAATTTAAATCACATTAATTTAGTCATTGTGGGGTTTGTGTTGAAAATAATCAATGTGGTTCAGTTTTTACAAATGCTATATCGCTTAAAGAACACCTGTGCATTCATTTCAAATAATAGCTTTCGAGGTCAGCACACCGGCAGTTTGAACTTGTTGTTTCTGATAACGAACTTAGTTCTAGCAACATAATATAAATTGCTCGCGCATTCAACAAAGTTTGAAAACGTTGTTTATTTTATTGGTGTCAATTTAATTCGTAGAAGTTGTTGATAATTGTTACAATTTAGCACCAATACTCATTGAAATGGTAAACAGGCTAAATTACATAATTCATTTAATTTGTTAAAGACAAATTTTTGTCTTTGGTTTATTGGCATTCATTT
This sequence comes from Platerodrilus igneus, assembly GCA_036346225.1. NCBI lineage: Eukaryota > Metazoa > Arthropoda > Insecta > Coleoptera > Lycidae > Platerodrilus > Platerodrilus igneus. The sequence goes on along the minus strand of JARFIW010001454.1, from coordinate 170,019 downwards.
CAAACAACACCTCATACAAGGTGTTTGAATATCTATAATTGCTATAGACATTTTAATGGTGAACATTGTGTTCTTGGTTAAAAATTATTTATGTAATTTTTAAATTTTAAAGGCAAATTTTTGTCTTTGATTTTTTGTCATTTATTTCAAAACAATTCCTTAGAACTTATAGGGCACTTTAGTAGCTACATTGGCTACCAAGAAAATTTCTACCGAACGGTTTATCCTGGATTTAAAATTGGCTATTGAACAGTTTCGTTCGCTTTTTGATCAAACGTCTAATTTGGACTCAACAGAGCAAAATTTAGTTTTGGCTAAAATTCTAACGCAAACAGCTATCGATCTCAAACATGATATGGGTAGTGCGTACAAAATGTGCACTCTAGACGCAGAAAATCTGGCAGAAATTAAAAGTTTGAAATCCAGCATGAATGGATTAGTCATTTCAATAAAAAATAGTGGAGCACAAATGGAGCTTGATTTATCTAATTTCAAGAAAGAAAATATTCTTGCCAACACACAAGAATTTTCTCAATTAACAAGTGTGTCTAACATAAGACTTCCTCGGATATCTATCACAAAATTTTCTGGCAAGATTTCAGAGTTTATGCATTTTAATGAGGTTTTTAAAAATCTTGTTGTTGATAACAAGAATTTATTAAGCGTAGAAAAATTTTATTTCTTGCTGGACGCATTAGATTCAGATTCTAAAGGTTTAATTAAACATTTACCTATTACAGGGGAGAATTTTAAGTTGGCTTACGATACCGTGGTTGAAAGGTATGAAAGCAAGCGACTTTTGGTAAACTCACACTTTGCGGCTTTGGAAAATGCTCCAAAGGCCAACCATAATTCTCACCAAGAGCTTAGAGCTCTCATAAATTGCTTTGATGAAAATTTGGCATGCTTAGAGCAAGCTAAGGTAGATGTTTTGGACATGTTTCAGTTTCGTACATTATCTAAAAAATTCGATAACGAATTTTTAAAATTATTTGAATTGGAAATCAATGTTGTGGGTTTAAATTTGATTCACACATATAAGCAGTTAAAAACATTTGTTGAAAGGCACTCTAAAGCCTTGGAAGTTAGTAGTTTATGTATGAGCAAACAGTCTAAAACAAATAATAAATCTACACATTTTGATAAACCTACTGGAATTTATACAAAATCTCAATATCAAACTTCATTGGTGACAATATCAGACAACAAAAGTTGCATTCATTGTAAAGGTAAACATGCTTTATATCAGTGTCAGAATATTTTGGCCCAGACGCCTCACGAGCGTTACGAGTTTGTTAAGCAGAAAATTTCTGCATTAATTGTTTATCGGGGCTTCATCGAGCCACGAAACGTTCTTCAAAATCTGTTTGTAGAAAGTGCGCTAAACCTCACAACACATTGCTACATTTTACAAACCAAAAATCATTGACGAATCAATTCGTTGATAACGCGCCCGCACTACAGTCAAATCAACCATGTGCAAGTACATCAAGTACTAGCAGTTTATTTTGGCGCATTCTTCAAAACCGTCACTTTGTTGGCAACTGCAACTATTGCAATTCGAGATGGGAATGGAAAGATTCAAAAAGTAAGAGCATTGTTGGACAACGGCAGTATGGAAAGTTTTATGACGGAAACTTGTCGTCAGCGACTTGGCTTACAAAAATCCAACGTTGCCATTAAAGTGGAAGGTCTAGGTTTAGCTTCCTCACACATATCGGGAGTTTTATCTTGCAAAATTAGACCTAGGAATAAAATACATCCCCAATTTGACACTCTCTTGGTAACATTAATTATACTGTCCTTAATGCTAGTACCATATACCTTTAGTAATTTATTGTGGATTTTTGTGGATGGCCTTATAATGAGATACGGTTAATTTTTAGGAATTCTGTCAGGAATTATCTCTACTTTTTCGAAATATTTGTTTTTCATTCTTACACTTTAAAACGCCCAACTATACATTCTTGCCACATCACATCAACATGCAAATAAGCTCACACACACAACATACAACATACTCAAAATAATAATACATTTGCACATACATACACTTACAAGTAACACAAGTATTGGCAAACACGCGCATCTCATTCATAGGTACCTAAATATTTGTATTGGTATTACGACTACATCAGAAGGTCAGTTAAGATTTTATACCCAAAGTAGTAATATCTCAAAATGTTGTAACGCATGAAAAAGATTGAAATTTATTATCAGAATGTAAGGGGACTACGAACCAAAACACAATTTTTATCTTTAAATGTTTTGAATAATAACTTTGATATTATATGTCTCACTAAAACGCGGTTGCATGCCGGAATATATAACTCGGAGATATTTGATAATAGCTACAATGTATATAGAAAAGATAGAGAAACTGAAAATAAACGGTGGGACGGAGTTGTTATAGCAATTAACAAAAATATTTATCGGTTCAGCTGAATATTAAAACTGACTTAGTTTTAGTCAAAACTACTATTGGAGGATCCAATTATTATATAAGTGTAAATTATTTTCCGCCAGGTTCAAAAACTGAAATATTCCAAGAGTATATTAGAATATTTACCGATCTATATATGTCACATGAAGCCCAGTTATTACTACTAGGTGATTTTAACTTGCCATTGGTTAGTGGTAGAAAATTTAATTTTAAAACAAATACTCTGCCAGTTTACAAAAATATTGGAGAATTTATTGATCTTTGTGGTTTAGTCTCATACAATAATATAGCCAATAACTCAATGAAAACGTTAGATTTAGTGTTGTCAACTATGACTGTCAATGTAGTTTTATCAGACGAAAGTCTTATCCTATCTGATCCGTACCATCCTCCATTACTTATTAAATTAAACATAAACAAATAGGTACATTCAACGTGCAATTCTATAAGCCAATTTAATTTTAATTTTAAGAAATTTGATTTTGTTGTAATGTACAGTTTATTAAATAATACGGATTTTGCTTTTCTTAATAATTTCACCGATGTAAATAAAGCATTAAAAGAATTATGTTTTAATGTTGCATTGTGAGCCTCACTAAAAGAGTACTGTGATACCGATACAGCAATTTGTAAAACTTTAAATTATTCACTTACCTTCTTTTCCAACTTTACCTGGTTAGCTCAACGGAATTGACGGAGTTTTCAAAATGAAATAAAACAGCAATATCATAAAGCATTTGTACAGTATGAAATATTTTCTCTCATACAAAAAGCATTTACAACGTCGTTTCTTTCAAACACAAAGTAATTTCTAAGAAGTACTCGTAAAAATTTGTTTCTTACCTTATTATTTTAAATTTACAGAACTAAATTTCTTCTTTTGTAAATGGTTTACCTGGTTTACCCTTGTAAGGTTTATTTGGACAAAAAATCCTTGACAGATAAGCTATTAAAAGGTCAGAGTATTTCGAACTCTGATCACAAACTTTCCTGGCAAAAAATATTCACAAAAAATATGAGTAACACTTATTATTCTACCTTCAACTAAATACAAATACTCCAATATCAATTAAAAATAAATCTAGAAGTGATACTTGCAAAATTCCCAAAAACGCACCTTGTAATTAAATATCTTCCTATTTTAAATTGATGTCCAAATCAGCTTACAAGATTTTTCATATTTCGAATCCTTGTTTTAAACAGCAGTTACAAAAGTACATTGTGCTTAAACCTTCCTTTCAATTATTTAATCAAATTTTTTAAATAGCGTCATTTTGAAGAAGTTTCCCTCTTCATCGTAATTAATAAATTCCATTTCTTTTATGTAATTTATGTTTAAAACGTAACTTCTATTTTTACTGGAGCATTGTAATTATTAAACTACAGTATGCTTACTGCATACTTCAAATATTATCTATGAAAAGCAACAGCTCACGACTTAAAATAACATTTCGCGATCGCATGAATCGAATCAATGAATGAATCGTTTTTTTGTTTCCTTATATATTCAAATTATCTATAGCCAGAAGGTTGGAGAATAGTATGGAACATCATGATGCAAGATTTTTAGAAAAACTCATTAGCGTCTAAAATCGCGGCATTTATACCTTGTAATCTCGTTCCACTTATTTGTGACGCGTGCTGTTTGTCCTTGTTTATCACATATACGATTATTGTGGTATGACATACTAATGCGAAAAATAATAAATTTATTGGATTTTGTGGGTTTTTCGTGTTCCAGGCCGCTTCTTGGAATACCGATGACTCATCCTTTTTATATTCTTATTATTCTAAAAAATTCTTCTGGTGTACTCAAGTAGACTTGAGGTTATGGTCTCCTTAAGATGATGGAATCTCAACTATCTTCCGACTAAGCTAGGGGTCTATTCCTCGGATAGAGCTTAAGAGGAGTGGTCGTGGATTTTATGACAAAAACATTATTCACTTACTGACTCTAAGTATACTAAAATAGGGGTGCAAGAGGAGCGCCACCAAGTCCTTAATTTTTCTAAACACGGGTTTGCCCTAAGGGGGGACCTGGAAGTCCCTAGAGAGAAATATCGTATTTACTGCCTAAGCAGGAGCTGTAAAGAAAATATAATTAATATAGCAAAGAAGGACACAAGAGATGTACTCTTGTTACCCTATACTATAAAGAAAAGAATAACTATTAATATCAATTATTTGAACACTATTATAAAACAATTTTAGGCATTAAAATTCTTGAAAGTGTTATTAGAGCTTCTTAGTCAAGTGAGGGTAAAGACACTAATTTTGTAAAGGGTATATGTGCTTTATTACATCTTGATTTATACCCTATTTTTGAACTCACTTGTTCAAAATAAAACAATTACTCAAATGAATTAAATGTTTGTTCTTTAATTAAATATTGCCTTCTAAGTAATAAAATTTGTTAATGATCGGAGTATAAGATAAACCATCATTCATATAAATATTGGTAGAACCCTTTTATAGCGAAAATCATAGCATATACTTTCTTATCAACTTGTGTTTATTTTTGTTGAATAATTATGTGTTTGTGAAGGCCAACTGTAAAAATGTTTTTGCCCCATCTAGAAACTGATGGGAAAGAACTGCTCCCACTGTACTTATTGAAGCTTCAGTTGCATCCACTAATGGTAATTGTCGGCTATCATATCATAATACTTGCAATATCACGTTTACTATATTTAACACGTTTTGACATTTATTCCATTAACATTGCATATTTTTCTATATATTATTCTTGATTCTTCTATTATAGATACCCCTCTAGGGCCAGGATAAACGCTATTATTTAAGGTTATGTCACTGTTTTCTGGATCAAATACCTACACACTTTTTCCCCAAGCTATGCGTATCAGATTGGGGATTATACTTTACTCCATAAACTGACGTGTATATATATTTTTGTCTTCAGTTTTAACCAACACGTTTGCATACTAACGATGTACAGGCTCGTCGTTAATTGGTAACTTAATCTTTTTTTAAAAGTTTGCCTCTGTTTTCAACTTTAATCTCCTTTATAGGTTTTAGTATTTTTCCGCTATTCCTTGTGACTGGGAAGCAGTGATTTGCAAAGGCTCAAGCAATTGTTTATGAGCTTCTTTGAATTCTGGTTGTGAAGTAGTATATCCTTTTTTGCGTTCCACAAACTTCTTTCGTACGGCATCCTGCATAAAATGATGCTTATATTTACTTGCAATAAAATCTTTAACGTCCATCATCATGAAACTTGGGATTGCGGCTAACCATTAACGGCTTCTTCTATATTTATATACTCACCGAAATTTTTTTCTATATCGTCCCTTACCCAAATCAAAATCTTTTACAATAGTAATAAAACTATGTTTCGTGTCACCACCATTCCAGCATCGCTGACAAATTTCTTTAAACTTTATAAAGAGCATATCACTGCCAACATGATTTAGAAAGATATGCCAAAGATTTGCATCATCCTGAAATAACATTAGCGTTATCTCTAAGTCCGTCCTTTACTGTGCTGGCATACGTTAGACATAAGTAAAAGGATTCAATACTCTTATGTCTACCAAAGGAGAAAAACTGTGCGATCTTGTTTTGTTCGTTTGCATGAATATCATCAAAGACAATAATTGAATCTTCTTTTGCATCCTCTGGCCTAATCAAATCGTCATAGTGCCCAAATTCGTAGTAACCAATACCTGTCTTTAAGTGTTCAAATACACTTCTTAACAGTTCATATTTTGGCTGATATAAACTTTTAGAAAACACATAGACGTTTTAGAATCTAAGTCCATTCTCATGTAAAATGAGAGATATTAGAGCGTTAGTTTTTTCACAACTCGATGGTCCGGCGAATATTGCCCTTATATTGAATGGGAACAAAGATCCATGTTTACCAATTTCCTTTGCACTAGAAGTGGTATATGCATCAAAGTTTTGTATAGGTATTTTAACTTCTTGTCTTGCAGCTTCCACCGGGATATTTGATTCTCTACTTTTATTTCGAGCACCAAGTTCATAGATGTGATCACGTAGCGTTGTTCTAGGTATATTGTACAACCTACTAGCTTTACGCGTATTTAACACACCTTGCCGAATTTCACTAATTGCTTTCTCTAAAGATTGCTTGGTGTTCATCTTTCAAATATACAGCTAAGACTGATTCAAAAATTTCAAACAGCATTCTTTTATACTAAATAGTTCATCCTCACCCGCCACCCGTCCGCCCGCCCACCATCCGTACGCCTAACCGCCCGTCCGCCCGCGCCGCCCTCTCCACACGACCGTCCGCCCGCCCATCTGCCCATACGGGATGTTACGCTGCTGCCAACAAATACATGGATAAAGAGTACGATCCTACCACCCCGTCCAAGTATTTGGTCTACTACGATGCCAATAATTTTTACCCATACCTATGTTATGTAATTTTGAGTTGATTTTTTAATAACCCCGTGGCATATGTTAACATGCGGCTCCGTGGCATGTGCGTGACTACTACGCCCAAGGTTCCGCGTTTCAAACCCGACACGGTCCGCTTGAAAAATATTAGGCAAGCATTTTTCACAAAAATACACCCTCGTTCGGATGAGAGGTAAAATTGAGGTCCCGTGTGTGAGTGTTGTCACGCACGTTGAAGATCCCTACCTTGCTACAGCAAGGGTTCGGCAAAATTCCAAATTTTCCAGGTAAAATAAACTCGCTTCTTAGCCAGTGTAGTTTCGGGTGAAGCATTGGAGAATCACATGTAAGGCATATGTTAACTCAATTTGAAAATTTTTAAAAATTTTTTCTAAACCATAAAATGCCGAATGGGGCACCCGCAAAGCTGATATACATAATGAAGAATTCATATGAGTCATGAGGGTCGTTAAAAATTTTTCTAGACTGTAAAATGGCGAATGGTGCACCCCAAGGCTAATAAACGTAATGAAGAATTCAAATTAGTCATAAGAATCGTCATAAAGCCCCCTCAACATCCGCCAACTAGTAGGCTGGGTGAAGGGATTGATCGAGTGAGGATCGAAGTGTGCTAGAAAGAGCAGGGTGGGGGATCGATCAAGTGAGGATCAAAGTGTGCTAGAAGGAAAGGCTAATAAACGTAATGAAGAATTCAAATGAGTCATGAGGATCGTCATAAGGCCCCCCTCAACAACCGTCAACTAGTAGGCAGAGTGGGGGATCGATCGAGTGAGGATCGAAGTGTGCTAGAAGGAGCAGGGTGGAGGGATCGATTAAGTGATGATCGAAGTGTGCTAGAAAGAAAGGCTAATAAACGTAATGAAAAATTCAAATGAGTCATGAGGATCGTCATAAGGCCCCTTTCAACAACCGCCAACTAGTAGGCAGGGTGGGGAAATCGATCGACTGAGGATCGAAGTATGCTAGAAGGCGCAGGGTGGGGGATAGATCAAGTGAGGATCGAAGTGTGCTAAAAGGAAAAGCTAATAAACGTAATGAAGAATTCAAATGAGTCATGAGGATTGTCATAAGGCCCCCCCTCAACAACTGACAACTAGGAGGCAGGGAGAAGGAGGTAGGAGAGGGGGAGATTCAGTGAGAAACGAAGTGTGCCAGAAGTGTCATGAGGATCGTCAGAATATACAAAGCACGCCCCCCTCAACAACCGCTAATTAGTAAGCAGGGTGGCGGGATCAATCAAGTAAGGATCGAAGTGGCCCAGAAAGAACCTATCCTATCTACTCATAGCAATCAAGAATCAATAGATGTATTACAGTCCAGAAGGAGGCAAATAAGAACTACTAAGGGTGAAATTATAAATTTTAACCCTATAGCAATAGTCATTCAGGTACAACAAAGCCTGTTGCGAGAGTAAAACAATCTGCATATTATTATTATGGCAGTACTGAACATTTTGCTAATAAATGTCCAAAAGCAAATTTGGTTTGTAGTTGATGTAATATCAAAGTCTTTTAAAAGTGGTATTTAAAAATGCAAGCAATGTCAATAACTAGAAGCTAATGAAAATAATTTTGAAATCAACGATGCTTTAGCATTAACTACAAATGGGCATTGTAAGCTTAGGGATGAATCAATGGTAACATCAAATAAGAGTGAGGTAGATTTTGAAGTAGACAGTGGTACTGCAGTTTCTATAATGAGTTTGAATCAATGCAATAATTTGCTTACAAACTATACATTGCACAAATCTGATATTTATTTACAAAATTTTTGTGACACTGAGGTACAAGTATTAAGGTTTTTAAAAGTACAATTTACATACAAAAATCAGATAAAGGTTTGAATTTATACATTGTAAAACATGATAGACTGCCTTTGTTAGGTAGAGAACGGTTACACCACATTGACCTAAATTAGGTGGATATTGCAAATTTGAACAATGAAGGACAATCTAAGAGTATCTTGATTTACTGCAAAAATACAAACCAAGAGTTATACAGGTTTCCATAACATACAGGTCAGATTACACTTATTACTTAATACTACACCAGTTTTAAAAAAGGCTTGAACAATTACATTCTCCTTATTACACAATATAGAAGAGGAGCTAGAAGATTTGTTACAAGCGGTTATAACAAAAAGATAACCATGCTGACTGAGCAATACCAATAGCGCCTGTGATTAAATCAAATACTAAAATTCGAATCTGTATTGATTTCAAAGTAACAGTGAATCTCCACGTACAAATTGAGAGCCATGTATTGTCTGGTACAGATGAGTTGTTCTAATATAACATGAAGGGAAAAATGCTCAAAAATTGACATTGGTAAAGCATATTCAAATTTACCTGTTCATCGTAACAATAGCTATTTACTAATGCTTAAAACACATAAGGAATTATTTACTTGTACTCGACTTATGTATAGTGCAGTCTCTGTACCAGCAATCTTTCAACTCAAAATAGAAAAAATGTTAGTGGGAATTCTTACAGATGATATCCGCGTTACTGGGACTAATAATGAAATTCATCTACGGTGTTAACTGCAGTCTGTAACAGAGAAGTAACAACTCATATCCTATTTACATAAACTCTGCCACCAAAAACGATTTGCCAAAAACATTATTGTCAAAGGGTTTCTTTCCTGCAGAATTATTAAAAATAGTTTGATTGTGAGATGATCCTGGTCAAGGAGCTAGTATATACACAATTTTTAATGATGTGAAAGATATCGTTTGCACATTTATCGAAAAGAATCCTTCTGTTTCTAAACAGCTCTGCGTTATGGCCTCCTAAAACATGAATGTTATTTTATAATAGTATATATAATTACATGTAAGAAAAACTAGTTCAAAAATAAAAATTTCTAATCCTATATATATATATATATATATATATATATATATATATATATATATATATATATCAGACTAATTTGCTCAAACTTTTTGTTCGATCCGTCATTCATCCTCTCTAGCATTCTCAAAATTAATTCATTTCCAGCTTCTCCTGATTCCGTTCTCGACTGATCCCTACTACCTCCAGCTTCCTCCATTTTCGTATTTTTATCACACAAGGCACTATCGTCACTTCCAATTTCCACTCCTTGACTTCTTAACCACTCCTTTCTCTGCATACGTTCAAATCACTCACACACACTCTTAAAAATATTCTTAAATTTATACTAAACAGAAACTCTCTCTCTCAGATCGCCAGTTTCCTGGAATAAAATTGTTAAATTTTATCTGGAACTCGAGTCTCACTTTTGGATCGCCATAAATTGCCGTGAAACCCTCCGGATTCTCAGTAGTTTCGAAAATTAATTTATACAAAAATCGAAAATTTCACCAAAAATAAAAAAATTCAAAAAAAAAAAATTCTTACCCAGATTCCTCTCTTCTTCGGTTGAATAGCTTTTTTCAACTGCTTCCGGCTAGCTCAGTTGGACCTCCTCTGGGATACCTAGATTCACTATTATGCTATGCATCGTTCACGCACACTCTCAATAAAACCACAAAATACAACAATCATACAATCTTTTATTTATCACTATTTGCAAATAAAATTCAATATTATCCACCTTTCAGTGGTCAAGTTACACCTCAATAAATATTATTTTGTAATGTCCTGTATTTTAATTTAAATTATCCAACACATAGAATGTACCCGGAGTAAATGGGCCCTGAATAATATCTTATTTCTCATTCTTTCTGTATAATTTATTTTAAATCTACGTAAACTCTGGAGTATGGTGAGCTCATGATAACCCAGTTAATTACGAATAATGTATGCCCTTATACTTCGCATACTCTTACAACAAACAAAAAAAACAAACCCATGTACTCTTTACAAAATTTATCTTCCTGATGGAACGTTAATAAGCTTTATATACACCTTCAGATTTCTATTTAAATACCATAATAAAGTTAGTTATACGTATTATTTTCAATACGCAAAATAATGCACAATACCTTCAAAATTGACTCTCATACGTCACCCAATATTCATAGTTTCATAGTTTATAACAACACAATTTTAAAGCGTTACCTGGAATTTCTAGAAGATCTCTGCTCCGTTGACGCTGCCGTATATTTGCTTCTTTCTGCTCTGCATGCCGCTTCTAGCTATTAGTAGAAGAACCCCATTTAAGTTGAGCTGCTTTCGCTGCCTTCACGGTGTATCTAATTTCCAAATCCAAATTAATTATACTTTCATAATTATTTAATTTAATCCACGTTACATAACGTCTCTACACGAGCTTGTTTAAAAAAATATATGTGACACTTCAATAAATTTTAAACTCGGCACAATTCGCGTACAAATTATGAGGCTAACACCGAGCTATATAATTTTAAATAATTTTCTATACTTACAAGCTCGTGGTAACTTTCGTACGTAGTCTGAAGCGATCAAAATACTAAGGGCTTTTATTATATTTTGAAAAGGTATTTATACAATTTACGATGCCACCTCTTGGCCGCATTTCACGCGAAGTCCTTCATTTACAATAACACGTTCTTAAAATTTTGGTTCAACCGATTTCTAAATCTTCGCAATTCAGGGCGTCGTTACGATATTTTCTGAAAATTAATATTCAATATTCCTGTGTCTTGTCTGATGTGCGACTAACGATATCGACCAATAGTCTATGCATTGACGTTTTCCAAATCCCGCCTATACTAACGCTGTCCCTTGCTTATGCATATTCTACGTCTCTTTCTCAGCTTGTTTGAGTGGTAGAAATCGATATTCCAGACCGCGTTCTACAACTCCATGTGGACCCCAAAATACTTGCTTTAAATAACCCCTCATTAGCGTTTAATGCGAAAACATCCGACCGTTTACCCGAGATTCTTTGAAACTTGTTCGTTATCTATAAAAATAAATGGAACTTGACATTTAGAAACCTGCAGGTGTTTAATTTTAACGAACGTTTTAAATAACATTTCTACAAGTTGGATTTTCAGCGTATTTCAACCCAACCGATATATTTGTTTGTTAGCAACGCGTTTCACCTTGGTATTATTGATTTTACACGCTTTTATGCATATTATACGTAAATAACCGTTCAATTCAACTCAATTAAATTAATAAATTAATTGCATTGGCTTCTAACTTTTTTTTTCTTTACGAACCTAACTAAATTTTATTTAATCTTTATAAAATTTTGTTAATACTTGTTACTTGAAAATGAACAAACTGGAATAAATTTCGCACGTAAATTCTGGTTGTTTCCTTTATACAGGGTGTTTTGAAATTACTTTGTTTATACATAGATTTAGCCCTTTAAAACCACTACATAATCCCCCTATTTCAATTCTACGAAACACCCTTCCCGGTTTTTCTGAATTTAAATACCTACACTCTAATTTAATCTTACCCGCTATTTCTATACACCTATCTACTCACCTAACACTACCTATACCTATTTATCCAACCAATCACTACTTATCTACTTATTTCTATCTCTCTACACCTATCTTTATTTCTAATTACCTATTCACACCTATCACTATCTTTTACTTAACTATTTCTATCTATTATTAACTCTTCACCCTCTTATTTCATTGTATTTTCTTCTTTTATTTCACCCTTTAGTCCTTTATTGACTCTTTACGTACATCTTTTTGTACTTTTCCCTTTATCTTCCCTTTTCATATCTTTTAACCCTACCTATTATCACTATCTATCTTATCCTACCTATACATACCTAATTCTATACCTATATCTAACTATCTCCTATATTTATCCTATATCTAATTTTATTTTCTATAACTACTTACTTCTAATCTTCTATATACACCTATTTCTATCCCTATCTATTTAAATTTTACTCTATTATACACCTATCTCTACTTTCTATATACACCTATCCATATTTATCCTCTTTCTACTTCTACTTTTCTATATACACCTATCGCTATCTCTATCTTCTACATCTATACTAAAATTCACCTATCTCTCGCTTTTGTTCATCAAGTTTCCTTTTCTTATTTAAATATGACTCTTTTCTTGATCCTCCAAGTCTTTCTTCAAACTATCCTAATACTCTTCATCCCTATTTCTCCTCCTTCTATTTCTATACTTATCATCCCTGTTACTTCACATAAAATAAACTTATCCCTATTATCCTGACTCTTAAATATTTCTTCTTCATTCCCTATACTTGTCTGTTTCTCATTTATTATACTTTCTTTTTCTGTGGACAAACCAAACGATACTACCTCTACATCTTTATCTTTCCCATCTATACAAAACTTTTCATCTCTTCTAGACCCTTCATGTACAATATTCATTTCACAAAAATCTTTTAAATTCAAATTCATATTCCCAAAATTATCTTTGCCCCTTAACTCATTTATGCCTATATTTACTTCGTGTGTGTCACATAATGCCGTCTTTACTTCTATCTTTATTAATTCTGACTTGTTATCCACTATTAACTCTGCGCCTGACTCTACCTCTACTTGTTCAGCTTCTTCTTTTACTATTACTTGTACCTCATCTAACCTTTCTTCACTATATTCCCCTGAGTCGATCTCTCTCCCTTCTTCATCATCTCCCTCTATACTATTTATACATAACCCCATGTCATCTTCCGTGACATCATAACTTGCCTTCCAGGGCAATATCCTATCCCTAATCCTAACTATTTTCCTCTCCATATCTATTATAACCCCTAACTTCATCATGCAATCGACCCTAATATTCCTTTAAACTTTAACCCAGGTACAATTATAAACTCTTGTTCACAGCTTACTGAACCTACCTCTACTTTCAAAATAACCACGCTATTCATAACAGCAAATCGTTTTTTATTCGGCCCAACCAGGTGACTTCTTTTTATTGGCATTATCCTGTCACACACTTTATCTTTAACCTCATTGACGAATTCCTCCAATACCAAACTCGCCTCAGCTCCTGAATCTAATAATGCTCCTAAATTTTCCTCAAAAATTTTAATTTCAATTATGGGCAAACAAAATTTTCTATAATTTCTGGCTCAATTTCTTCTTCAATTTTCAAAAATTCCCTAGGATGTTCATATTTGTACAGTGATGTCTAGTGGTTTGTTCTGCTTTAAAATCCTGTCCAGGTCTGTTTTCCCTACTAGGTCCTGGTCTATCTGTCACTTCAGCGTATGTCCTTGGCGTTTCCACTCGGTCCGTGTTTGTATTTGAAGTCCCCATGTCCGGTGAACTGTTTTGTCTTGTAGGTCCCGGTCTCGGTGCAGGTCCCCTACTTACACTGTTGCTTCTATAAAAGGTCCTTCGCGGTTCCCAATTTTGTCGCTGATACGTAAAATTCCCTCGTCTTGCATAATTGTCCCGTCTGTTGTCAAACCTAACCGTGTTTACCTGTCTTTCCCTATGTTCCCGAGGTCTTCCACTGCTTACGTCATCGTACCTCTGCAGGTACTCCAGAAACATCTCTCTGTCCACAATGTTTTGTAGTGCTACGTGCTGTCTTACTTCAACCTCGAAATGTCTCGACAAGTATTTTATAATCTGTCGGTCCGTCAGTGGTGGGTTCAGTTGTTTCGCTATGCTATACTTTCGTATAGCATATTGCTCCCTACTTCCTAAAAGTTCTCCCTTAAATTTCCCCGTGATTAAGTCGTCTCGTACCTGGTCTTGTCTGTGGTCACTCCAATAATGTTTCAAAAATCTGTCCTCAAAGTCATTGCCGGTGTCAATTTCCTGTCCTATTAGACTGTACCAAGCTTCAGCATGGTCTTTTAGTAAAGCTTTTACAACATTTAACTTCGCCTGTTCATCGTATAAGTTATTTATTAAACCTCTAACGTTGTTAATAAATATTTGCGGGTTTACCCTATCCCCATAAAATTTCATCTGCTGCTCTAAGAACACATTACCTGTTACAAACCTTGGACCATCCCCCATTAAAGTCGCTACATTATGCTTAATCCCGGTCACTTCTCTCTCAACCCGACCTAACTGATCCTTACACGAGTCCGTTACCTCAGTCATCTTAGCATTAATCTCGTCCTCACAGAAAATCCTTACATCTGTCCTTAATTGTCCCATTTCCTGATTTATACCTCTAATATCACGCTCATTTTTAGCTACCCGATTTTCAACTTCCCCCATTTTTACCGTCAAACTATTTTTAAATTCAGAAAATTCCTCGTTGAATTATCGATTTTCAGACTAATTTGCTCAAACTTTTTGTTCGATCCGTCATTCATCCTCTCTAGCATTCTCAAAATTAAATCATTTCCAGCTTCTCCTGATTCCGTTCTCGACTGATCCCTACTACCTCCAGCTTCCTCCATTTTCGTATTTTTATCACACAAGGCACTATCGTCACTTCCAATTTCCACTCCTTGACTTCTTAACCACTCCTTTCTCTGCATACGTTCAAATCACTCACACACACTCTCAAAAATATTCTTAAATTTATACTAAACAGAAACACTCTCTCTCAGATCGCCAGTTTCCTGGAATAAAATTGTTAAATTTTATCTGGAACTCGAGTCTCACTTTTGGATCGCCATAAATTGCCGTGAAACCCTCCGGATTCTCAGTAGTTTCGAAAATTAATTTATACAAAAATCGAAAATTTCACCAAAAATAAAAAAATTCAAAAAAAAAAAAATTCTTACCCAGATTCCTCTCTATTTCGGTTGAATAGCTTTCTTCAACTGCTTCCGACTAGCTCAGTTGGACCTCCTCTGGGATACCTAGATTCACTATTATGCTATGCATCGTTCACGCACACTCTCAATAAAACCACAAAATACAACAATCATACAATATTTTATTTATCACTATTTACAAATAAAATTCATTCTTATCTACATTTCAGTGATCAAGTTACACCTCAATAAATCTTATTTTGTAACGTCCTGTATTTTAATTTAAATTATCCAACACATAGAATGTACCGGAGTAAATGGGCCCTGAATAATATCTTTTTTCTCATTCTTTCTGTATAATTTATTTTAAATCTACATAAACTCTGGAGTATGGTGAGTTCATGATAACCCAGTTAATTATGAATAATGTATGCCCTTATACTTCGCATACTCTTACAGCAAACAAAAAAAAACAAACCCATGTACTCTTTATAAAATTTAACTTCCTGATGGAACGTTAATAAGCTTTATATACACCTTCAGATTTCTATTTAAATACCATAATAAAGTTAGTTATACGTATTATTTTCAATACGCAAAATAATGCACAATACCTTCAAAATTCACTTTCATACGTCACCCAATATTCATAGTTTCATAGTTTATAACAACACAATTTTAAAGCGTTACCTGGAATTTCTAGAAGATCTCTGCTCCGTTGACGCTGCCGTATATTTGCTTCTTTCTGCTCTGCATGCCGCTTCTAGCTATTAGTAGAAGAACCCCATTTAAGTTGAGCTGCTTGCGCTGCCTTCACGGTGTATCCAATTTCCAAATCCAAATTAATTATACTTCTTTCATAATTATTTAATTTAATCCACGTTACATAACGTCACTACACGAGCTTGTTAAAAAAATATATGTGACACTTCAATAAATTTTAAACTCGGCACAATTCGCGTACAAATCGTGAAGCTAACACCGAGCTATTTAATTTAAAATAATTTTCTATACTTACAAGCTCGTGGTAACTTTCGTACGTAGTCTGAAGCGATCAAATACTAAGGGCTTTTATTATATTTTGAAAAGGTATTTATACAATTTTTGATGCCACCTTTTGGCCGCATTTCACGCGAAGTCCTTCATTTACAATAACACGTTC
Organism: Platerodrilus igneus; assembly: GCA_036346225.1. NCBI lineage: Eukaryota > Metazoa > Arthropoda > Insecta > Coleoptera > Lycidae > Platerodrilus > Platerodrilus igneus. The sequence goes on along the minus strand of JARFIW010001454.1, from coordinate 153,413 downwards.
TTAAAATTTTGGTTCAACCGATTTCTAAATCCTCGCAATTCAGGGCGTCGTTACGATATTTTCTGAAAATTAATATTCAATATCCTGTGTCTTGTCTGATGTGCGACTAACGATATCGACCAATAGTCTATGCATTGACGTTTTCCAAATCCCGCCTATACTAACGCTGTCCCTTGCTTATGCATATTCTAGGTCTCTTTCTCAGCTTGTTTGAGTCGTAGAAATCGATATTTCAGACCGCATTCTACAACTCCATGTGGACCCCAAAATACTTGCTTTAAATAACCCCTCATTACCGTTTAATGCGAAAACATCCGACCGTTTACCCGAGATTCTTTGAAACTTGTTTGTTATCTATAAAAATAAATGGAACTTGACATTTAGAAACCTGCAGGTGTTTAATTTTAACGAACGTTTTAAATAACATTTCTACGAGTTGGATTTTCAGCGTATTTCAACCCAACCGATATATTTGTTTGTTAGCAACGCGTTTCACCTTGATATTATTGATTTTTACACGCTTTTATGCATATTATACGTAAATAACCGTTCAATTCAACTCAATTAAATTAATAAGTTAATTGCATTGGCTTCTAACATTTTTTTTCTTTATGAACCTAACTAAATTTTATTCAATCTTTGTAAAATTTTGTTAATACTTGTTACTTAAAAATGAACTAACTGAAATAAATTTCGCACGTAAATTCTGGTTGTTTCCTTTATACAGGGTGTTTTGAAATTACTTTGTTTTTACGTAGATTTAGCCCTTTAAAACCACTACAATATATATATATATATATACATTTATTTTACCGCTAATACAGGCCCGAAGTGCTATACACACCGACGTTATTAAAGCCAACGCGACGTTTCCAGACCCGGGTCTGGGTCTGACAAGGTTTTTGGTGTATTTCTCCATTCCTTGACCCCTATAACCCTATAAGCACATTTTTACTATTATATGATCGGGAATGAAAAGTCGGTTTAACATACCGTTATATACAAATTTAGTTCACGTATAACTAGTGCAGAGAGCGTTCAAGTCACTTAATATACAGACGATGCTTCTCAGTATCTTCAACCGACGTTCTCAGCTCCTCCAACCGGCAACCATGCGTTTGCTTATTGTGATCGGTGATGTATCCTTATTGGAATGTTTACAGTAAGAACAGAAGTCAGGTAACGATGAAAGCATTTTTAGTAGGTTCACTATAGTTTATTAAAATTTTTGCACAACTTTGAGATACATTTGTTTATATAAATTATTTTGCACTTTGGATATAAATCATTATAACCTTCAACAAGTTTTCTGAGGGCTAAAGCTCAGCACGTAAATCGAATAATCGGTCGGTTCGTTTCTGGCTTTAAATTATAATGGGATATCAAAAAGTATAATAAGCAGGATCTTCTAAAGCAGTGTTAAAAAATCTAAATCGGGCAAAGTTCGAAATTTGTGTAGACAAGAATTATTTTGTAAGTTGATTAAATTAGCAAAGTTGAGCACAAATTTACGCGTAATGCAATGCCATTCTAAAAACACACCTAGATGCTCGACTTTTTTTAGATAATTGATACAAGCTGAAGCTGACCATTGCTTTCAAATTTTAATAGTTCTTTAACGGTATGATCTATATGGAAAATAGAAACTACTTGAAATGTAAATTTTTACCTAAAATTCAGTAATACATATTAAACACATATTAAAATTTTAATATGGCAGGAGTTTTCAAGTTGCAAACATAACCTCACTTATTTCTAAAGTAAACATTAGTTTAATATGACCCAAAAGCAAAACAACCTAAATAATTCTAAGATTCTTTTGCAGATATTGCTTTAAAATTTTCATTAGTTATATTGGTAGAGGATTTCCTCTTTTTATTATTAAACGGTTTTATATAACTTGCAACGTACGTATCTAGGTATGTCGTTTAGGTTCAAAATTTATAGTCGACCTTTTACCCACTTTCTCGTATCCGATCAGGCTGATATTTTGCACACAGCTTTGGTGCGGTTAACAATATATTTTGATACCGTTCTAAATTCATTATAACCCCCTTGATATGGATATCAAATAAACGGGATCCACAAGTAGCGCACGATAATCTACCTGACGTCACACTAAATTCAATATAGTGGACGACCCAAAATTGTAAATTATCTTTGTCTTTACAACCCAATTGACATGGGTATCAAATAAAAAAGTTCAACGCATAGTACACCATAATCTACGTGTTGTCATTTCAAAATCCACTAAAACGGACTCCAAAAGACGTTGGATTACCTTTGTCTTTACAATTCCTAGAACACCGCAATCTACGTAGAGTCACTTCACATCCAGTATGGCAAACGCCCTAAAGTTGCGGATTAGCTTTATCTTTACAGTCTTCTTGATATAGGTATCAAATCAAAGGGTTCGGCGAGTAGAACACGATAAGCTCGTGGCTTCGTTGTAAATCCAATGTGGCAAACGCCCCAAAATGGTGAATTACCAATATTCAACGTCATCAACTTAAATTTTTTTATATACCATGAGATTGGATAGCGATACATATTTTAAGGAAGCTGATCTGATGCTCTAATCTGGATACCCTAATACATTGCGGATATAGATATGTTTAGTTTAGTTTTCCCAGGTAAACGTGATGTTGGGGAACAAAAAAACATAGTTTGGCAAATTCTAATACTACAATTGAACTAAAAAGCAAAAATGAAACATTATATTCAGTGAAATTTATATCTCAAAAGTATAGCTACAAAGAAATATGGAATATATATTTTAAAAGTTGTAGCTCTCAGTAATACTACTTTATAACTTCTATCTGAAATATGGCCTCGAGTTTTTAAAATACATATTTAATATTTTTTGTAGTTATACTTTAAAGTTCACTGAACATTCATTTTTACTTTTCAGTTCAAATGCATTTAAATAAAAACTTGTTTCCAAAAATGTTTTGTACATATATTTTGTTAGACTTTTCGTTAAGCGTTTGTCTAAAAAAATTCATTCTAGTTTGGCTATAGAACAATTTGATTAATAAAATTATAAAATGCAGCTTATTGCCATATCTGTATATAATTTTAAATTATTAATAAATAACAAAGGATTCACTTTTAATTGTTTGCCTTTGATGTCAAGTCTACAGCCACTTTCAAAAAAGTTTAGTAAATGAGAGACTGGGTTTAGTGCAAAACAAAACTGTATCCGGATCAACGAATCCCCTTGAAAATACTCCTCACTTTATATAAATGGTTCCAGCTATTTGTTCACCGACAACAAGTTGTGTTTCCGATATTTCCATTATTTGTTGTAGTAGTAATATTACCTTGGGTCAAAGTTTATACACTTTCAGAATTTGTATGAACTAATCGACTGGGCCCGAATCAAATGGTTTACTGTAATCTACATAAGCTGTATATAGGTTGAGATTGTGTGTCTTGCTTTACACATTATAATACTGCACCAATGATTAGTTGTTCTTTCAATCGATGCTAGTTTGTTTACAATCATTTTGTACTGAATCTATTATATGTCTGCTTCAGACTATCAGTAAATTTTACCGCCAAGGAGAGGTACAGCGTTGTAAATAATATATAAATAGTTGAATGCATGGTTGTATTGGGGGGATCCTGGGGGTCCAGATCCCTTATTCTGAATTATATTCCCACGTAACGATATTATGCAATTTTGTATTTAAGCGCTAAGGTATATTGCATTACGTGTAAAATTTTGTAAATGTCCTAGTGACACTTCATCATCAGCACTAATACGATAACGCAGAAGAGCCAGAAATGCACCCTCTTTGTGCAACACTGAATATTAAGACCTATTGATCTAGTCTGAAGTTCTACGCAAGGGAAATTGTTGTCGCCCAAAGAGTTATACTTGCTATAACAGGTTTTATTTTCTGGCGATTTTGCGCTGCCTGCCTGCTATAGTTTTTGTTAAATTTGATACTACATCATCTTGTGATTTAGTAAAAGCTTTACAAAAATTATCAGCATCAACAGCGATTTTGATATCTGGGGTCCAGGGACATACAAAAAGTTTATGTTTTAATAAATTGTTAATTTTGCTGCCATTTGTGTAATATTCTCTATCCAAATTGTTATTCCCCTGTCAAAATGGAATACTATTAACGAAAGTAACTTCTTTTGCACCAGATGTCATATTTTTTTAACCGTGCATTATATGACTGAGAGGGCTTTGCCCTATCTTGACCTTGCCAAACTGATTTTTTTTTTACTTTTTAAAATTAAAATAAAATGGCGTAGCAGCATGTTGTTTATTTATATTTTATGGCGCTAAATAAAATTAAAAAGTCTGTTTGCTCTTTCTGCTCTACTGTATGAGAAGTGAACTGAATCTGAAATAGTCATGCAAACACAACAAATTTTTGTAAGGGAACCAAAAAAAAACATAACTTATGCCTTAACTAATTTGTGGTTTTGAAACAGTTTGAACTTTACTATAAAGTATAAACTTACCATTAGGCTTTGAGCCCAAAAACCTTAACTATTTTATTATGCACAAGACAGATACAAAAATTCGACAAGTTGTAGCTTTACTTACTGCCCGCTGACACTCTCAGTCGCACTAATTAAAACAATAAATAACCCTAGATTTTGTTGCGCTGCGCTTTTATTAAGCAAAGGAAGCATTTGCTCTTTAAAATATCGGGACTAACAAACATTTTCTTAGTATTTTAGTAACAATAATTACAGCATAATATTTCACTTAAATACCCAGAACTTGAAATATACATGAAACTTCAACGACACACCATAAATCATAAATGACACAATGCAAAAAGGAAAGGACTGCTAAACTAAAACTACTCTTACATAGTCTTTTTCGAATCGAGTAATAAGGTTTGAATGTAGTTGACAAACATATTCAGAAAATATGTATTTTAAAGCTTTTGAAGATTTAAGTCAAAGCATTAAATAAGGAACGCTATTGTAAAATGTTTGCTAAAAAGGAAATATATTATGCATGAATACCTATCATCCACCAACTGACCAGTTCACATGACTTTTATAACTTATTGATAATGATATTTTAATATTTAATATATGTTTGACTGACAACACGTTTGTTGTGTAAATGACTACATGCAGTAGCAATATCCCTCATTAATAACCTGATAGCGCATATTTTATACTATTTTGAAATAATTAGCGCTCAAAGCTGCTGTAAATAATTAAATGTAATGATCCAAAGAATATTAAACACCGTTGATCTCATTTTCTTGCACACATTCTATTTTAAATTTTGAAGGGCCTCTAGAATATTAGTTTCCCCAGACCTCGCGTTTTCTCTAAAATGCTATGCAAGCAAATTATACTTAATTACTATGTATTCAAGTATGCTTTTTAACTTTAAAATTTTAAGAAATTCCTTAATCAAAACCTGTATCATTATCGAATAATTTAACAGCACGTTATAATTTATTTAAAAATGGTGTCATTGGTTTGTCGACTGGCACATTTGTACTTCTTTTAAGAAACAAGGAAAAATACTTTTATGGAATCGGGAGGGATCTGGACCCCCAGGATCCCCCCAATACAACCATGCATTCAACTATTTATATATTATTTACAACGCTGTACCTCTCCTTGGCGGTAAAATTTACTGATAGTCTGAAGCAGACATATAATAGATTCAGTACAAAATGATTGTAAACAAACTAGCATCGATTGAAAGAACAACTAATCATTGGTGCAGTATTATAATGTGTAAAGCAAGACACACAATCTCAACCTATATACAGCTTATGTAGATTACAGTAAACCATTTGATTCGGGCCCAGTCGATTAGTTCATACAAATTCTGAAAGTGTATAAACTTTGACCCAAGGTAATATTACTACTACAACAAATAATGGAAATATCGGAAACACAACTTGTTGTCGGTGAACAAATAGCTGGAACCATTTATATAAAGTGAGGAGTATTTTCAAGGATTCGTTGATCCGGATACAGTTTTGTTTTGCACTAAACCCAGTCTCTCATTTACTAAACTTTTTTGAAAGTGGCTGTAGACTTGACATCAAAGGCAAACAATTAAAAGTGAATCCTTTGTTATTTATTAATAATTTAAAATTATATACAGATATGGCAATAAGCTGCATTTTATAATTTTATTAATCAAATTGTTCTATAGCCAAACTAGAATGAATTTTTTTAGACAAACGCTTAACGAAAAGTCTAACAAAATATATGTACAAAACATTTTTGGAAACAAGTTTTTATTTAAATGCATTTGAACTGAAAAGTAAAAATGAATGTTCAGTGAACTTTAAAGTATAACTACAAAAAATATAAAATATGTATTTTAAAAACTCGAGGTCATATTTCAGATAGAAGTTATAAAGTAGTATTACTGAGAGCTACAACTTTTAAAATATATATTCCATATTTCTTTGTAGCTATACTTTTGAGATATAAATTTCACTGAATATAATGTTTCATTTTTGCTTTTTAGTTCAATTGTAGTATTAGAATTTGGCAAACTATGTTTTTTTGTTCCCCAACATCACGTTTACCTGGGAAAACTAAACTAAACATATCTATATCCGCAATGTATTAGGGTATCCAGATTAGAGCATCAGATCAGCTTCGTTAAAATATGTATCGCTATCCAATCTCATGGTATATAAAAAATTTAAAGTTGATGCCGTTGAATATTGGTAATCCACCATTTTGGGGCGTTTGCCACATTGGATTTACAACGAAGCCACGAGCTTATCGTGTTCTACTCGCCGAACCCTTTTATTTGATACCTATATCAAGAAGACTGTAAAGATAAAGCTAATCCGCAACTTTAGGGCGTTTGCCATACTGGATGTGAAGTGACTCTACGTAGATTGCGGTGTTCTAGGAATTGTAAAGACAAAGGTAATCCAACGTCTTTTGGAGTCCGTGTTAGTGGATTTTGAAATGACAACACGTAGATTATCGTGTACTATGCGTTGAACTTTTTTATTTGATACCCATGTCAATTGGGTTGTAAAGACAAAGATAATTTACCATTTTGGGTCGTCCACTATATTGAATTTAGTGTGACGTCAGGTAGATTATCGTGCGCTACTTGTGGATCCCGTTTATTTGATATCCATATCAAGGGGGTTATAATGAATTTAGAACGGTATCAAAATATATTGTTAACCGCACCAAAGCTGTGTGCAAAATATCAGCCTGATCGGATACGAGAAAGTGGGTAAAAGGTCGACTATAAATTTTGAACCTAAACGACATACCTAGATACGTACGTTGCAAGTTATATAAAACCGTTTAATAATAAAAAGAGGAAATCCTCTACCAATATAACTAATGAAAATTTTAAAGCAATATCTGCAAAAGAATCTTAGAATTATTTAGGTTGTTTTGCTTTTGGGTCATATTAAACTAATGTTTACTTTAGAAATAAGTGAGGTTATGTTTGCAACTTGAAAACTCCTGCCATATTAAAATTTTAATATGTGTTTAATATGTATTACTGAATTTTAGGTAAAAATTTACATTTCAAGTAGTTTCTATTTTCCATATAGATCATACCGTTAAAGAACTATTAAAATTTGAAAGCAATGGTCAGCTTCAGCTTGTATCAATTATCTAAAAAAAGTCGAGCATCTAGGTGTGTTTTTAGAATGGCATTGCATTACGCGTAAATTTGTGCTCAACTTTGCCCGATTTAGATTTTTTAACACTGCTTTAGAAGATCCTGCTTATTATACTTTTTGATATCCCATTATAATTTAAAGCCAGAAACGAACCGACCGATTATTCGATTTACGTGCTGAGCTTTAGCCCTCAGAAAACTTGTTGAAGGTTATAATGATTTATATCCAAAGTGCAAAATAATTTATATAAACAAATGTATCTCAAAGTTGTGCAAAAATTTTAATAAACTATAGTGAACCTACTAAAAATGCTTTCATCGTTACCTGACTTCTGTTCTTACTGTAAACATTCCAATAAGGATACATCACCGATCACAATAAGCAAACGCATGGTTGCCGGTTGGAGGAGCTGAGAACGTCGGTTGAAGATACTGAGAAGCATCGTCTGTATATTAAGTGACTTGAACGCTCTCTGCACTAGTTATACGTGAACTAAATTTGTATATAACGGTATGTTAAACCGACTTTTCATTCCCGATCATATAATAGTAAAAATGTGCTTATAGGGTTATAGGGGTCAAGGAATGGAGAAATACACCAAAAACCTTGTCAGACCCAGACCCGGGTCTGGAAACGTCGCGTTGGCTTTAATAACGTCGGGTGTGTATAGCACTTCGGGCCTGTATTAGCGGTAAAATAAATGTATATATATATATATATATTGTAGTGGTTTTAAAGGGCTAAATCTACGTAAAAACAAAGTAATTTCAAAACACCCTGTATAAAGGAAACAACCAGAATTTACGTGCGAAATTTATTTCAGTTAGTTCATTTTTAAGTAACAAGTATTAACAAAATTTTACAAAGATTGAATAAAATTTAGTTAGGTTCATAAAGAAAAAAAATGTTAGAAGCCAATGCAATTAACTTATTAATTTAATTGAGTTGAATTGAACGGTTATTTACGTATAATATGCATAAAAGCGTGTAAAAATCAATAATATCAAGGTGAAACGCGTTGCTAACAAACAAATATATCGGTTGGGTTGAAATACGCTGAAAATCCAACTCGTAGAAATGTTATTTAAAACGTTCGTTAAAATTAAACACCTGCAGGTTTCTAAATGTCAAGTTCCATTTATTTTTATAGATAACAAACAAGTTTCAAAGAATCTCGGGTAAACGGTCGGATGTTTTCGCATTAAACGGTAATGAGGGGTTATTTAAAGCAAGTATTTTGGGGTCCACATGGAGTTGTAGAATGCGGTCTGAAATATCGATTTCTACCACTCAAACAAGCTGAGAAAGAGACGTAGAATATGCATAAGCAAGGGACAGCGTTAGTATAGGCGGGATTTGGAAAACGTCAATGCATAGACTATTGGTCGATATCGTTAGTCGCACATCAGACAAGACACAGGAATATTGAATATTAATTTTCAGAAAATATCGTAACGACGCCCTGAATTGCGAGGATTTAGAAATCGGTTGAACCAAAATTTTAAGAACGTGTTATTGTAAATGAAGGACTTCGCGTGAAATGCGGCCAAAAGGTGGCATCAAAAATTGTATAAATACCTTTTCAAAATATAATAAAAGCCCTTAGTATTTGATCGCTTCAGACTACGTACGAAAGTTACCACGAGCTTGTAAGTATAGAAAATTATTTTAAATTAAATAGCTCGGTGTTAGCTTCACAATTTGTACGCGAATTGTGCCGAGTTTAAAATTTATTGAAGTGTCACATATATTTTTTTAACAAGCTCGTGTAGTGACGTTATGTAACGTGGATTAAATTAAATAATTATGAAAGAAGTATAATTAATTTGGATTTGGAAATTGGATACACCGTGAAGGCAGCGCAAGCAGCTCAACTTAAATGGGGTTCTTCTACTAATAGCTAGAAGCGGCATGCAGAGCAGAAAGAAGCAAATATACGGCAGCGTCAACGGAGCAGAGATCTTCTAGAAATTCCAGGTAACGCTTTAAAATTGTGTTGTTATAAACTATGAAACTATGAATATTGGGTGACGTATGAAAGTGAATTTTGAAGGTATTGTGCATTATTTTGCGTATTGAAAATAATACGTATAACTAACTTTATTATGGTATTTAAATAGAAATCTGAAGGTGTATATAAAGCTTATTAACGTTCCATCAGGAAGTTAAATTTTGTAAAGAGTACATGGGTTTGTTTTTTTTTGTTTGCTGTAAGAGTATGCGAAGTATAAGGGCATACATTATTCATAATTAACTGGGTTATCATGAACTCACCATACTCCAGAGTTTATGTAGATTTAAAATAAATTATACAGAAAGAATGAGAAAAAAGATATTATTCAGGGCCCATTTACTCCGGGTACATTCTATGTGTTGGATAATTTAAATTAAAATACAGGACGTTACAAAATAAGATTTATTGAGGTGTAACTTGATCACTGAAATGTAGATAAGAATGAATTTTATTTGTAAATAGTGATAAATAAAATATTGTATGATTGTTGTATTTTGTGGTTTTATTGAGAGTGTGCGTGAACGATGCATAGCATAATAGTGAATTTAGGTATCCCAGAGGAGGTCCAACTGAGCTAGTCGGAAGCAGTTGAAGAAAGCTATTCAACCAAAATAGAGAGGAATCTGGGTAAGAAATTTTTTTTTTTTGAATTTTTTTATTTTTGGTGAAATTTTCGATTTTTGTATAAATTAATTTTCGAAACTACTGAGAATCCGGAGGGTTTCACGGCAATTTATGGCGATCCAAAAGTGAGACTCGAGTTCCAGATAAAATTTAACAATTTTATTCCAGGAAACTGGCGATCTGAGAGAGTGTTTCTGTTTAGTATAAATTTAAGAATATTTTTGAGAGTGTGTGAGTGATTTGAACGTATGCAGAGAAAGGAGTGGTTAAGAAGTCAAGGAGTGGAAATTGGAAGTGACGATAGTGCCTTGTGTGATAAAAATACGAAAATGGAGGAAGCTGGAGGTAGTAGGGATCAGTCGAGAACGGAATCAGGAGAAGCTGGAAATGATTTAATTTTGAGAATGCTAGAGAGGATGAATGACGGATCGAACAAAAAGTTTGAGCAAATTAGTCTGAAAATCGATAATTCAACGAGGAATTTTCTGAATTTAAAAATAGTTTGACGGTAAAAATGGGGAAGTTGAAAATCGGGTAGCTAAAATGAGCGTGATATTAGAGGTATAAATCAGGAAATGGGACAATTAAGGACAGATGTAAGGATTTTCTGTGAGGACGAGATTAATGCTAAGATGACTGAGGTAACGGACTCGTGTAAGGATCAGTTAGGTCGGGTTGAGAGAGAAGTGACCGGGATTAAGCATAATGTAGCGACTTTAATGGGGGATGGTCCAAGGTTTGTAACAGGTAATGTGTTCTTAGAGCAGCAGATGAAATTTTATGGGGATAGGGTAAACCCGCAAATATTTATTAACAACGTTAGAGGTTTAATAAATAACTTATACGATGAACAGGCGAAGTTAAATGTTGTAAAAGCTTTACTAAAAGACCATGCTGAAGCTTGGTACAATCTAATAGGACAGGAAATTGACACCGGCAATGACTTTGAGGACAGATTTTTGAAACATTATTGGAGTGACCACAGACAAGACCAGGTACGAGACGACTTAATCACGGGGAAATTTAAGGAGAACTTTTAGGAAGTAGGAGCAATATGCTATACGAAAGTATAGCATAGCGAAACAACTGAACCCACCACTGACGGACCGACAGATTATAAAATACTTGTCGAGACATTTCGAGGTTGAAGTAAGACAGCACGTAGCACTACAAAACATTGTGGACAGAGAGATGTTTCTGGAGTACCTGCAGAGGTACGATGACGTAAGCAGTGGAAGACCTCGGGAACATAGGGAAAGACAGGTAAACACGGTTAGGTTTGACAACAGACGGGACAATTATGCAAGACGAGGGAATTTTACGTATCAGCGACAAAATTGGGAACCGCGAAGGACCTTTTATAGAAGCAACAGTGTAAGTAGGGGACCTGCACCGAGACCGGGACCTACAAGACAAAACAGTTCACCGGACATACGGGGGACTTCAAATACAAACACGGACCGAGTGGAAACGCCAAGGACATACGCTGAAGTGACAGATAGACCAGGACCTAGTAGGGAAAACAGACCTGGACAGGATTTTTAAAGCAGAACAAACCACTAGACATCACTGTACAAATATGAACATCCTAGGGAATTTTTGAAAATTGAAGAAGAAATTGAGCCAGAAATTATAGAAAAATTTTGTTTGCCCATAATTGAAATTAAAATTTTTGAGGAAAATTTAGGAGCATTATTAGATTCAGGAGCTGAGGCGAGTTTGGTATTGGAGGAATTCGTCAATGAGGTTAAAGATAAAGTGTGTGACAGGATAATGCCAATAAAAAGAAGTCACCTGGTTGGGCCGAATAAAAAACGATTTGCTGTTATGAATAGCGTGGTTATTTTGAAAGTAGAGGTAGGTTCAGTAAGCTGTGAACAAGAGTTTATAATTGTACCTGGGTTAAAGTTTAAAGGAATATTAGGGGTCGATTGCATGATGAAGTTAGGGGTTATAATAGATATGGAGAGGAAAATAGTTAGGATTAGGGATAGGATATTGCCCTGGAAGGCAAGTTATGATGTCACGGAAGATGACATGGGGTTATGTATAAATAGTATAGAGGGAGATGATGAAGAAGGGAGAGAGATCGACTCAGGGGAATATAGTGAAGAAAGGTTAGATGAGGTACAAGTAATAGTAAAAGAAGAAGCTGAACAAGTAGAGGTAGAGTCAGGCGCAGAGTTAATAGTGGATAACAAGTCAGAATTAATAAAGATAGAAGTAAAGACAGCATTATGTGACACACACGAAGTAAATATAGGCATAAATGAGTTAAGGGGGCAAAGATAATTTTGGGAATATGAATTTGAATTTAAAAGATTTTTGTGAAATGAATATTGTACATGAAGGGTCTAGAAGAGATGAAAAGTTTTGTATAGATGGGAAAGATAAAGATGTAGAGGTAGTATCGTTTGGTTTGTCCACAGAAAAAAGAAAGTATAATAAATGAGAAACAGACAAGTATAGGGAATGAAGAAGAAATATTTAAGAGTCAGGATAATAGGGATAAGTTTATTTTATGTGAAGTAACAGGGATGATAAGTATAGAAATAGAAGGAGGAGAAATAGGGATGAAGAGTATTAGGATAGTTTGAAGAAAGACTTGGAGGATCAAGAAAAGAGTCATATTTAAATAAGAAAAGGAAACTTGATGAACAAAAGCGAGAGATAGGTGAATTTTAGTATAGATGTAGAAGATAGAGATAGCGATAGGTGTATATAGAAAAGTAGAAGTAGAAAGAGGATAAATATGGATAGGTGTATATAGAAAGTAGAGATAGGTGTATAATAGAGTAAAATTTAAATAGATAGGGATAGAAATAGGTGTATATAGAAGATTAGAAGTAAGTAGTTATAGAAAATAAAATTAGATATAGGATAAATATAGGAGATAGTTAGATATAGGTATAGAATTAGGTATGTATAGGTAGGATAAGATAGATAGTGATAATAGGTAGGGTTAAAAGATATGAAAAGGGAAGATAAAGGGAAAAGTACAAAAAGATGTACGTAAAGAGTCAATAAAGGACTAAAGGGTGAAATAAAAGAAGAAAATACAATGAAATAAGAGGGTGAAGAGTTAATAATAGATAGAAATAGTTAAGTAAAAGATAGTGATAGGTGTGAATAGGTAATTAGAAATAAAGATAGGTGTAGAGAGATAGAAATAAGTAGATAAGTAGTGATTGGTTGGATAAATAGGTATAGGTAGTGTTAGGTGAGTAGATAGGTGTATAGAAATAGCGGGTAAGATTAAATTAGAGTGTAGGTATTTAAATTCAGAAAAACCGGGAAGGGTGTTTCGTAGAATTGAAATAGGGGGATTATGTAGTGGTTTTAAAGGGCTAAATCTATGTATAAACAAAGTAATTTCAAAACACCCTGTATAAAGGAAACAACCAGAATTTACGTGCGAAATTTATTCCAGTTAGTTCATTTTCAAGTAACAAGTATTAACAAAATTTTATAAAGATTGAATAAAATTTAGTTAGGTTCGTAAAGAAAAAAAAAAGTTAGAAGCCAATGCAATTAATTTATTAATTTAATTGAGTTGAATTGAACGGTTATTTACGTATAATATGCATAAAAGCGTGTAAAATCAATAATACCAAGGTGAAACGCGTTGCTAACAAACAAATATATCGGTTGGGTTGAAATACGCTGAAAATCCAACTTGTAGAAATGTTATTTAAAACGTTCGTTAAAATTAAACACCTGCAGGTTTCTAAATGTCAAGTTCCATTTATTTTTATAGATAACGAACAAGTTTCAAAGAATCTCGGGTAAACGGTCGGATGTTTTCGCATTAAACGCTAATGAGGGGTTATTTAAAGCAAGTATTTTGGGGTCCACATGGAGTTGTAGAACGCGGTCTGGAATATCGATTTCTACCACTCAAACAAGCTGAGAAAGAGACGTAGAATATGCATAAGCAAGGGACAGCGTTAGTATAGGCGGGATTTGGAAAACGTGAATGCATAGACTATTGGTCGATATCGTTAGTCGCACATCAGACAAGACACGGGAATATTGAATATTAATTTTCAGAAAATATCGTAACGACGCCCTGAATTGCGAAGATTTAGAAATCGGTTGAACCAAAATTTTAAGAACGTGTTATTGTAAATGAAGGACTTCGCGTGAAATGCGGCCAAGAGGTGGCATCGTAAATTGTATAAATACCTTTTCAAAATATAATAAAAGCCCTTAGTATTTTGATCGCTTCAGACTACGTACGAAAGTTACCACGAGCTTGTAAGTATAGAAAATTATTTAAAATTATATAGCTCGGTGTTAGCCTCATAATTTGTACGCGAATTGTGCCGAGTTTAAAATTTATTGAAGTGTCACATATATTTTTTTTAACAAGCTCGTGTAGAGACGTTATGTAACGTGGATTAAATTAAATAATTATGAAAGTATAATTAATTTGGATTTGGAAATTAGATACACCGTGAAGGCAGCGAAAGCAGCTCAACTTAAATGGGGTTCTTCTACTAATAGCTAGAAGCGGCATGCAGAGCAGAAAGAAGCAAATATACGGCAGCGTCAACGGAGCAGAGATCTTCTAGAAATTCCAGGTAACGCTTTAAAATTGTGTTGTTATAAACTATGAAACTATGAATATTGGGTGACGTAAGAGAGTCAATTTTGAAGGTATTGTGCATTATTTTGCGTATTGAAAATAATACGTATAACTAACTTTATTATGGTATTTAAATAGAAATCTGAAGGTGTATATAAAGCTTATTAACGTTCCATCAGGAAGATAAATTTTGTAAAGAGTACATGGGTTTTTTTTTTTTTTGTTTGTTGTAAGAGTATGCGAAGTATAAGGGCATACATTATTCGTAATTAACTGGGTTATCATGAGCTCACCATACTCCAGAGTTTACGTAGATTTAAAATAAATTATACAGAAAGAATGAGAAATAAGATATTATTCAGGGCCCATTTACTCCGGGTACATTCTATGTGTTGGATAATTTAAATTAAAATACAGGACATTACAAAATAAGATTTATTGAGGTGTAACTTGACCACTGAAAGGTGGATAATATTGAATTTTATTTGTAAATAGTGATAAATAAAAGATTGTATGATTGTTGTATTTTGTGGTTTTATTGAGAGTGTGCGTGAACGATGCAAAGCATAATAGTGAATCTAGGTATCCCAGAGGAGGTCCAACTGAGCTAGCCGGAAGCAGTTGAAGAAAGCTATTCAACCGAGGAAGAGAGGAATCTGGGTAAGAAATTAGTTTTTTTTGAATTTTTTTTATTTTTGGTGAAATTTTCGATTTTTGTATAAATTAATTTTCGAAACTACTGAGAATCCGGAGGGTTCCACGGCTATATATATATATATATATGTATATATATATATATATATATATATATATATATATTGCTGTGACAACGAATTAATCGATCCACAGTTTGGGTTGCCACTAAAAGAGAGCTGTGACAACGCTTCGCTTTGGGGTGTAACGAAAAGGATGATATGATAAAGGTCACACATTGCGGTACCATTAAAAGAATTATGTTTTACTGTTGCATTGTGAGCCTCACTAAAAGAGTACTGTGATACCGATACAGCAATTTGTAAAACTTTAAATTGTTCACTTACCTTCTTTTCCAACTTTACCTGGTTAGCTCAACGGAATTGACGGAGTTTTCAAAATGAAATAAAACAGCAATATCATAAAGCATTTGTACAGTATGAAATATTTTCTCTCATACAAAAAGCATTTACAACGTCGTTTCTTTCAAACACAAAGTAATTTCTAAGAAGTACTCGTAAAAAAATTTGTTTCTTACCTTATTATTTTAAATTTACAGAACTAAATTTCTTCTTTTGTAAATGGTTTACCTGGTTTACCCTTGTAAGGTTTATTTGGACAAAAAATCCTTGACAGATAAGCTATTAAAAGGTCAGAGTATTTCGAACTCTGATCACAAACTTTCCTGGCAAAAAATATTCACAAAAAATATGAGTAACACTTATTATTCTACCTTCAACTAAATACAAATACTCCAATATCAATTAAAAATAAATCTAGAAGTGATACTTGCAAAATTCCCAAAAACGCACCTTGTAATTAAATATCTTCCTATTTTAAATTGATGTCCAAATCAGCTTACAAGATTTTCATATTTCGAATCCTTGTTTTAAACAGCAGTTACAAAAGTACATTGTGCTTAAACCTTCCTTTCAATTATTTAATCAAATTTTTTAAATAGCGTCATTTTGAAGAAGTTTCCCTCTTCATCGTAATTAATAAATTCCATTTCTTTTATGTAATTTGTGTTTAAAACGTAACTTCTATTTTTACTGGAGCATTGTAATTATTAAACTACAGTATGCTTACTGCATACTTCAAATATTATCTATGAAAAGCAACAGCTCACGACTTAAAATAACATTTCGCGATCGCATGAATCGAATCAATGAATGAATCGTTTTTTTGTTTCCTTATATATTCAAATTATCTATAGCCAGAAGGTTGGAGAATAGTATGGAACATCATGATGCAAGATTTTTAGAAAAACTCATTAGCGTCTAAAATCGCGGCATTTATACCTTGTAATCTCGTTCCACTTATTTGTGACGCGTGCTGTTTGTCCTTGTTTATCACATATACGATTATTGTGGTATGACATACTAATGCGAAAAATAATAAATTTATTGGATTTTGTGGGTTTTTCGTGTTCCAGGCCGCTTCTTGGAATACCGATGACTCATCCTTTTTATATTCTTATTATTCTAAAAAATTCTTTAGTTAAAATAAATTTCTGTAATCTACAGGGGTAATTAATTTAAACTTTAATTGCTTTTTAATGCAAAAGGGGTTGCATTTTATAGAAAATATTTGCTATCGTGTTACATAAAATTAATATTAAAATTGGGGTTTAAAATACACGTTGATTGTAGTTTCTGAAGCTAAATGCGTAAAGCTAGTACTATTTTATGCTATTTACAGCAAATTAAAAACATTTTTATCAAAAATGTATTGATAATTAATAAGTGAAAATAAATGGCTTTGTATTTATCTTAAAATGATGCATTTGGCGGTATCTTACCATTAATTATTTTTACATATATAACTTACGTTACTTGCTATGTATTTACTAAATGCTTATAGCATACAAGGTGATTATTTATACACGGGAATTTGATTTTACGTTTGTACCTCAATGAATAAAAATACGCTTGTATTATACAGGGCGTAAACATAAATTTACGAAAATTTTAATTTTTTCAGCATTCTTTTATATTTTTGGTAGGATTTATTTGTAGAATTTGGGCTTCAATGAACTCTCGTAACCTCTTATCACGTCAACCTCAATATATATATATATATATATATATATATATATATATATATAGGATTAGAAATTTTTTATTTTTGAACTAGTTTTTCTTACATGTAATTATACATACTATTATAAAATAACATTCATGTTTTAGGAGGCCATAACGCAGAGCGGTTTAGAAACAAAAGGATTCTTTTCGATAAATGTGCAAACGATATCTTTCACATCATTAAAAATTGTGTATATACTAGCTCCTTGACCAGGATCATCTCACAATCAAACTATTTTTAATAATTCTGCAGGAAAGAAACCCTTTGACAATAATGTTTTTGGCAAATCGTTTTTGGTGGCAGAGTTTATGTAAATAGGATATGAGTTGTTACTTCTCTGTTACAGACTGCAGTTAAAGTTCAACAGCCGTATAATGAAGCAGGTAAGTTGTAAAATCTATATCTGCTATTTAATCAATGCTACATTGTATTAACAAGGACAAGAAATCCAATGGAAAGATCTTATGGAGTGTGGAAGCGACGCTTTTGTGTTGTTGCTTTAAGATGGCAGCTTACGGAACAAACAACGTTAACAGTTATAGTAGCAACTGTCATACCTTATAATATTGCTATTGAATATAAAGAACAACAACCACTATTGGATCCTCGGCTTAATTTAAATAATGTCAATTTTGATAAAGACATCAGCAGCGAACCTCCTGAAGAAAATGATTATAATAATGCTAGAGGTTTCTTACTACTTGAATATTTTCTAAATCATGTGGATAGGTATTGATTTTTAATGTTTTTATTTTTACACTTATTATGTAAATAAACATAAGAAAACATATTAAATCTGTTTAAATTTTTATAGTAAAATTGTTAATTTTAAAATTTCAGATCCTAATCTGATGGCTTTATTTCATTCCGTTGCATCAACTGCATGGTAATCTCCATTTGCAAGTTGGCTGCTTTTAATTTGGTTTTTGCCAAACTTTCAAATTTTGTACTAATGGCTGCGGTTGAGTGCTTCTTTTAGAGAACAGGCCATCTTCAGCTTGCCCAACCTAGAATATATTACATATCATTCTGAAACAACAATAGAACTACACTTGAATGTGTTATGGATGCTAATGGTATATCAATATAACACTGGCAATATTGGGTAGATATGTTTAGCCTGAGTTGAAAATTGGATGTTCCACTAACATTTGCCGATGGTGTGCTTACAGATACTACAAGCTAGTATGCACCTTCAAAATGGAATGCAAAGGAGTCTGTAGAAATCCTACACTTGGTACTCTCCAGTCAACTTCTGTGCATTCTGCTACATCATCCACTTGCACAACATCAACAGGTATTCCAGTTACATTTTTAGAGCAAGACATAAGCTTTAAATTTTAAAACCAAATATTTATGTAATCTGTTAATGCATCACAATCAAAGTTAAACGTGATTCCCTCTATAGATAGGACGAGTGTGTCCACCAACTCTTTTTCTCCTTCAACCGTAGGCTTTGATTCATTTATCGAAACACCAGCACCACTGATATAGGTTTTCTATAACAGAGTACTTTTCTTCAGGTCTCTTTTTGATTTTATTTGTTTTGAACATCTTGGCTGCAATAAAACAGATATTCATATTCTTTCAAGGGCAACATAGTTGTACTTACAAGACCATCGGTAAGTGCATTGAACTCTAACTTAATTTTCGTTCATGTAGCTTCTTCCTGTTTCCATGTAGTTTTTCTATCTCTGAGACTGTAAAATTAAAAAAGATTTAAAAATAATAATCACCATTATAGCACTGTGTCGATGTAAATTAATAAACTGTGCAATGTTTGAGTCTTTCATATTTCATTGATCGTAATGATTGTTTTTAGTATTTGTACGATCCTTAGAGCTAGACCGTTAGTCACTGTATGGAACGATATATGTTTATGAATGATACTGTTTTCTTATACAAATTGTTGAAATTGCAAGGATGTAAATTATGTTCCATTGTGTCACTAATATTATATATAGAAGAAATTGTGAAAAGATTTTTGTGGTATTGTAGGTTATAATATATTTTATTGTATATATCTCTTGACATTTTGAGTATGCGTTGAATAGTAGTAAATAATATTTACCATTAAATAGACCCATAAAGTCAGCGTGAAAGCAATCTAATTGCTATTGAGGTGCTCCCCATGAGCCTAAAACATTGGATGGTATAAGTGCCACTTTATTACATGCAAAACAATTTCTTGCAACATCTTTGCCAACCCTTTTAATTTTATAACACCGAAGTGTGCATAGTGCAATTTATTAAAAATTTTACTCATATTATAACAAACAAGGAGATCTTCTGGTGTACTCAAGTAGACTTGAGGTTATGGTCTCCTTAAGATGATGGAATCTCAACTATCTTCCGACTAAGCTAGGGGTCTATTCCTCGGATAGAGCTTAAGAGGAGTGGTCGTGGATTTTATGACAAAAACATTATTCACTTACTGACTCTAAGTATACTAAAATAGGGGTGCAAGAGGAGCGCCACCAAGTCCTTAATTTTTCTAAACACGGGTTTGCCCTAAGGGGGACCTGGAAGTCCCTAGAGAGAAATATCGTATTTACTGCCTAAGCAGGAGCTGTAAAGAAAATATAATTAATATAGCAAAGAAGGACACAAGAGATGTACTCTTGTTACCCTATACTATAAAGAAAAGAATAACTATTAATATCAATTATTTGAACACTATTATAAAACAATTTTAGGCATTAAAATTCTTGAAAGTGTTATTAGAGCTTCTTAGTCAAGTGAGGGTAAAAGACACTAATTTTGTAAAGGGTATATGTGCTTTATTACATCTTGATTTATACCCTATTTTTGAACTCACTTGTTCAAAATAAAACAATTACTCAAATGAATTAAATGTTTGTTCTTTAATTAAATATTGCCTTCTAAGTAATAAAATTTGTTAATGATCGGAGTATAAGATAAACCATCATTCATATAAATATTGGTAGAACCCTTTTATAGCGAAAATCATAGCATATACTTTCTTATCAACTTGTGTTTATTTTTGTTGAATAATTATGTGTTTGTGAAGGCCAACTGTAAAAATGTTTTTGCCCCATCTAGAAACTGATGGGAAAGAACTGCTCCCACTGTACTTATTGAAGCTTCAGTTGCATCCACTAATGGTAATTGTCGGCTATCATATCATAATACTTGCAATATCACGTTTACTATATTTAACACGTTTTGACATTTATTCCATTAACATTGTATATTTTTCTTTAATAAATTGTATATTGGTGATAAAATACAAAACTTATTTTTGAAAAATCGACCATAATAATTTATCAGCCTTGATAAGTTTTAACTTCTGATTTATTTGTGGGTAATTTTAGGTTCTTTGTGGCATTGACTTTTTCAGATATTCCATGTATTTCCCAACTGTCAATTATATAACCACAGTTTTGTATATTGTTTTGCAAAAGCTACTTTTGTTTAAATTTATTTTTATATTGTTTTCAGCAAGATTTAGTAAAACTTCATCTAAACACCGTAGATGAATTTCATTATTAGTCCCAGTAACGCGGATATCATCTGTAAGAATTCCCACTAACATTTTTTCTATTTTGAGTTGAAGGATTGCTGGTACAGAGACTGCACTATACATAAGTCGAGTACAAGTAAATAATTCCTTATGTGTTTTAAGCATTAGTAAATAGCTATTGTTACGATGAACAGGTAAATTTGAATATGCTTTACCAATGTCAACTTTTGAGCATTTCTCCCTTCATGTTATATTAGAACAACTCATCTGTACCAGACAATACATGGCTCTCAATTTGTACGTGGAGATTCACTGTTACTTTGAAATCAATACAGATTCGAATTTTAGTATTTGATTTAATCACAGGCGCTATTGGTATTGCTCAGTCAGCATGGTTATCTTTTTGTTATAACCGCTTGTAACAAATCTTCTAGCTCCTCTTCTACATTGTGTAATAAGGAGAATGTAATTGTTCAAGCCTTTTTTAAAACTGGTGTAGTATTAAGTAATAAGTGTAATCTGACCTGTATGTTATGGAAACCTGTATAACTCTTGGTTTGTATTTTTGCAGTAAATCAAGATACTCTTAGATTGTCCTTCATTGTTCAAATTTGCAATATCCACCTAATTTAGGTCAATGTGGTGTAACCGTTCTCTACCTAACAAAGGCAGTCTATCATGTTTTACAATGTATAAATTCAAACCTTTATCTGATTTTTGTATGTAAATTGTACTTTTAAAAACCTTAATACTTGTACCTCAGTGTCACAAAAATTTTGTAAATAAATATCAGATTTGTGCAATGTATAGTTTGTAAGCAAATTATTGCATTGATTCAAACTCATTATAGAAACTGCAGTACCACTGTCTACTTCAAAATCTACCTCACTCTTATTTGATGTTACCATTGATTCATCCCTAAGCTTACAATGCCCATTTGTAGTTAATGCTAAAGCATCGTTGATTTCAAAATTATTTTCATTAGCTTCTAGTTATTGACATTGCTTGCATTTTTAAATACCACTTTTAAAAGACTTTGATATTACATCAACTACAAACCAAATTTGCTTTTGGACATTTATTAGCAAAATGTTCAGTACTGCCATAATAATAATATGCAGATTGTTTTACTCTCGCAACAGGCTTTGTTGTACCTGAATGACTATTGCTATAGGGTTAAAATTTATAATTTCACCCTTAGTAGTTCTTATTTGCCTCCTTCTGGACTGTAATACATCTATTGATTCTTGATTGCTATGAGTAGATAGGATAGGTTCTTTCTGGGCCACTTCGATCCTTACTTGATTGATCCCGCCACCCTGCTTACTAATTAGCGGTTGTTGAGGGGGGCGTGCTTTGTATATTCTGACGATCCTCATGACACTTCTGGCACACTTCGTTTCTCACTGAATCTCCCCCTCTCCTACCTCCTTCTCCCTGCCTCCTAGTTGTCAGTTGTTGAGGGGGGGGCCTTATGACAATCCTCATGACTCATTTGAATTCTTCATTACGTTTATTAGCTTTTCCTTTTAGCACACTTCGATCCTCACTTGATCTATCCCCCACCCTGCGCCTTCTAGCATACTTCGATCCTCAGTCGATCGATTTCCCCACCCTGCCTACTAGTTGGCGGTTGTTGAAAGGGGCCTTATGACGATCCTCATGACTCATTTGAATTTTTCATTACGTTTATTAGCCTTTCTTTCTAGCACACTTCGATCATCACTTAATCGATCCCTCCACCCTGCTCCTTCTAGCACACTTCGATCCTCACTCGATCGATCCCCCACTCTGCCTACTAGTTGACGGTTGTTGAGGGGGGCCTTATGACGATCCTCATGACTCATTTGAATTCTTCATTACGTTTATTAGCCTTTCCTTCTAGCACACTTTGATCCTCACTTGATCGATCCCCCACCCTGCTCCTTCTGGCACACTTCGATTTTCACTCGATCGATCCCCCACCCTGCCTACTAGTTGGTGGTTGTTGAGGGGGCTTTATGACGATTCTTATGACTAATTTGAATTCTTCATTACGTTTATTAGCCTTGGGGTGCACCATTCGCCATTTTACAGTCTAGAAAAATTTTTAACGACCCTCATGACTCATATGAATTCTTCATTATGTATATCAGCTTTGCGGGTGCCCCATTCGGCATTTTATGGTTTAGAAAAAATTTTTAAAAATTTTCAAATTGAGTTAACATATGCCTTACATGTGATTCTCCAATGCTTCACCCGAAACTACACTGGCTAAGAAGCGAGTTTATTTTACCTGGAAAATTTGGAATTTTGCCGAACCCTTGCTGTAGCAAGGTAGGGATCTTCAACGTGCGTGACAACACTCACATACGGGACCTCAATTTTACCTCTCATCCGAACGAGGGTGTATTTTTGTGAAAAATGCTTGCCTAATATTTTTCAAGCGGACCGTGTCGGGTTTGAAACGCGGAACCTTGGGCGTAGTAGTCACGCACATGCCACGGAGCCGCATGTTAACATATGCCACGGGGTTATTAAAAAATCAACTCAAAATTACATAACATAGGTATGGGTAAAAATTATTGGCATCGTAGTAGACCAAATACTTGGACGGGGTGGTAGGATCGTACTCTTTATCCATGTATTTGTTGGCAGCAGCGTAACATCCCGTATGGGCAGATGGGCGGGCGGACGGACGTGTGGAGAGGGCGGCGCGGGCGGACGGGCGGTTAGGCGTACGGATGGTGGGCGGGCGGACGGGTGGCGGGTGAGGATGAACTATTTAGTATAAAAGACTGCTGTTTGAAATTTTTGAATCAGTCTTAGCTGTATATTTGAAAGATGAACACCAAGCAATCTTTAGAGAAAGCAATTAGTGAAATTCGGCAAGGTGTGTTAAATACGCGTAAAGCTAGTAGGTTGTACAATATACCTAGAACAACGCTACGTGATCACATCTATGAACTTGGTGCTCGAAATAAAAGTAGAGAATCAAATATCCCGGTGGAAGAGCTGCAAGACAAGAAGTTAAAATACCTATACAAAACTTTGATGCATATACCACTTCTAGTGCAAAGGAAATTGGTAAACATGGATCTTTGTTCCCATTCAATATAAGGGCAATATTCGCCGGACCATCGAGTTGTGAAAAAACTAACGCTCTAATATCTCTCATTTTACATGAGAATGGACTTAGATTCTAAAACGTCTATGTGTTTTCTAAAAGTTTATATCAGCCAAAATATGAACTGTTAAGAAGTGTATTTGAACACTTAAAGACAGGTATTGGTTACTACGAATTTGGGCACTATGACGATTTGATTAGGCCAGAGGATGCAAAAGAAGATTCAATTATTGTCTTTGATGATATTCATGCAAACGAACAAAACAAGATCGCACAGTTTTCTCCTTTGGTAGACATAAGAGTATTGAATCCTTTTACTTATGTCTAACGTATGCCAGCACAGTAAAGGACGGACTTAGAGATAACGCTAATGTTATTTCAGGATGATGCAAATCTTTGGCATATCTTTCTAAATCATGTTGGCAGTGATATGCTCTTTATAAAGTTTAAAGAAATTTGTCAGCGATGCTGGAATGGTGGTGACACGAAACATAGTTTTATTACTATTGTAAAAGATTTTGATTTGGGTAAGGGACGATATAGAAAAAAATTTCGGTGAGTATATAAATATAGAAGAAGCCGTTAATGGTTAGCCGCAATCCCAAGTTTCATGATGATGGACGTTAAAGATTTTATTGCAAGTAAATATAAGCATCATTTTATGCAGGATGCCGTACGAAAGAAGTTTGTGGAACGCAAAAAAGGATATACTACTTCACAACCAGAATTCAAAGAAGCTCATAAACAAAAGAATCAAGAGAAGAGGATGGTATAATAGAATAAGCATAACACAAATCGGGCACAATCGGGGTATATCCGAACAAAAGTAGCTCATATAAAAGGACTGTTTATGTAGAAGTTATAATTTATCGATTATACAGTTTTAAAGAGGCAATTAAACAAATATGTATAAAGACTTTGGCAAGGTTATTCGAAGATTTCGCAATGCTCTACGAGTAAAAAAGCAGAATGCGGACAACGGTTTTCGATAGAAGCAGAAAAATGTCTTATGTGCCAGTCATACGAGGAAGCAATACAGCTCTGCACTGCTGTGTTAGTATTACCCGAAGATTTGGATGATTCTATGAAAATAATCGGGGAGATGGAGTTTATAAAACTGTTGGCAGATATTCAGATGGAATATATACTAGATTGTAAGTTTTAAAGTAAAAATTTAACCGCCTCAATTACTATCATAAGAAATGAATGATGTGATTTACAGTATCAACAGTATCAACAACATCAACAACATCGACAGCATCACAACATCAACAATATCAACAATATAATCAACTTTAGCAATCTCATCAAACCATCAAACAACTACAGCACCGACATCCACGACATCAGCTTTTCCGTCTCTAACATTGGAATGGACAGGAGCAAAATACTAATTGGATAAAGAAAAATGCTTTCTTATGCATCCAATAGGGTGGAACGGTAACCTACCGAAAAGATTCCCAAAGATAGCCAATAGCTAGGAGCCAATATATATATATATATATATATATATATATATATATATATATAATTTGTATCTGCATTGTATTTTGTAAATATAAAGTTGTATAAAGTTGAATAATGTTTTGATAATACACTCATAATGAAATGTCGTTTTATATCACTTTTGCAAATACAGCTTCAAGGTCGTCATAACGGTTACCATTGGGCTACGCTCAATCAATAGTTGCTCAATTGATTGCAATCTAAGCCGCCAATACATTGTGATATTCTAATCGCACCCAATGCTACTCTAACCTATGATCAAAATGCCCCATATATGCCCAAATTGTCACATTACTAAGAACTTACTGCAGTTAATCACAATAGCATATTGCAATATAAGGCCTAGGGGTGGGGTACAACAGTTCTTTATAGCCACCAGGCAGCGCTTTCCTTATACTATATATTCCTGACATTTTAACAGATGACTACCCGGTTTGTAAACAGGGATAAGAATCATCCAATGCCGATACACTCCCACATTGTGGTACCTGTCTTATAAAGATGGCCAACCACCAGTTTAAACCCCAAATCATTTTCCAGTAGTTTTATATTTATGATGCTATTGTTAAAAACTGGGTTTACTTATTGTCATGGGTGCAAGGTAGCACGGTGCAATCACATTTACCTCATAGCCTATTCACTGAGCTTTTGCAACTAATTAAAATATTGTATCATCCGTTTGAAATAATTCACATCTGAAAAATTTGTAAACATCCAATATTTGTGCAATTTAAAGGAAAAATAATGCTTTACATAATTAAATGGGTTATTTTAATTATACAATACAATAATAATTATTACAATAGGTAACCCTATTTCGACTATTAAAAAAAACAATGCCGATGTGGGGGTTCAAACGATGTCACTTGATAATAACTACACATTCTCAAAGAATATTTAATGTATTGCGATTGTGTGGGCGAACGGCGATCGAAACGATTGGTTGTGATTTCGACCTTGGCTTGCAGAATTCATTTATTCCTGCAATTTAAATATAACAACTTCAATTAGTTATTAGAAAAATATCTATTTGCTCCATCCATAGTGAACATTTTTAATGTTATAGGAAAAACAGCGTATTTCCTAAATTAAACCGCTATTTTTTTAAGCCTAAACAATATTAAACTTAAACAAGTAGGATGTTTAATTTATCATAGCAGAATATTTGTAATTCAACTATATGTAAACTTTGAAAAGATATCGTTTATTTAAAATTTATTATATTAAAAAATGGATTTTTGTATGATGTTCTTTAAACCGTAAGCTGTAATTTAAATCCAAACACGAAATTGGTATAACAATTATAAGAGCTAATAATCTATAGGAACACTGTGGCACGATTTAAATAAAATTAAATAAAAACCCTTAACCACAAAAAATATTTAAATTACTAGATACGTATTTCGACCACTATGTGGTCATCATCAGTAGGAAACCTCTTAAAAAAATAAAAAAACAATAATAATAATAATTAGCTGTTGTTCTGGAACACTTCAGAGGATATTCTCCTCACCACTTAGGCTGAAGTAAACCTTCCCGACCTATAATTTACTATATTGTTGCTTTAAACACTATCGAGGATATTCTCCTCACCCGCAGGCTGGTGTTCTCAACAACAAACAAGTGAATTGTGACATTATAACTTAAATCTACTTAATTTATACTAATTCTAAATCTACTGAAGCGGAACCAATTTAATCTTGCTTTCTCATTGGTTGTTGACCAATAGGGAAAGCAAAGCAGATGGCGCTATTGGCCCTTTATCGGTGTTTAAGAGGGGTACTTTATGTTTAACAATTTTAATTGATTCATAGGCATTTAAGGAGGAAAACGTTGGTACCGCTTTTAACAATTTAACATTTTCTAGTTTAACGGGGTGGCTGGTTTCAAATATATGTTTGGCGACCTGAGACCTTTCATATTTACCATATTTGAAGTGAGCAATGTGTTCTTTAAATCTTGTTGTTATATTCCTCTTGGTCTGACCAATATATTTTTGAAAACACCCTGGCCCTGCACAACTAATTTCATAAATCCCCGACTTTTGCAATTTTTCCACCTTGTCTTTTGGATTACCTAGCAAATCTTTAATTTTATTAGTATTAGTGAAAGCAATTTTGAAATTACACTGTTTGAATATTTTATCAAGACCCTTTGTGATTTTGTGAAACGGAAGTTTAACATATTTAACATTATCGTTAGAGGTGGTTGATTGCAAAGTCGTTGATTTACGGATGTTGATCCTATTTTTACACTTTCTAAAAATATTATCTATAATATCAGAAGAGAAACCATTGTAATTCGCTATTTGTTTAATAAGAGCAAATTCCTTATTAAATCTGTTTTTATTTAAAGGGAAATTCAATAATCTATTAATTAAAAAGTTAAATGAAGACAACTTATGTTTTATGCTATGTTTAGAGGAAGACAAAATAAAGCGATTTACATTGGTTTCTTTTCTATAAATGTCAAATTCTAATTTATTACCATTTCTAATTGATGTTTTTTAAACCTTAAGTTGTAATTTAAATCCAAACACGAAATTTGTATAACAATTATAAGAGCGTACAAATCTATACACTGAATCAATTTATGAATTTTCAAAAAAAAATAGCTCATTAATATTTCTAGGTTTCGCTCTCTGTAAATTGCAGAAATGACTGCAATCCTCACGATTTATAAGAAGATAAATACATCCGTCAATATATAACTTGAAAATACGAGTGCTGGTTTCATATATAGTTTATTTTATAAAATAATTATTAATTCGATAACAATAAGATCCACTGAAAATATTTGAGCTCTAATAAAAGCTGTGCTGACCTTAAATTTACTGGACTTCGCTCTGCGAATATATTAAATAAACGTGTCTAAGAATTTAGATTTCTGCAATCTACAGAGAGCGAAACCTAGAAATATTTATGAGCTATTCTTTTTTTTTGAAAATTCATGAATCGATTTAGTGTATAGATTTTTACGCTCTTGTAATTGTTATACAAAATTTTGTGTTTGGATTTAAATTACAACTTAAGGTTTAAAGAACATCATACAAAAATCCATTTTTTAATATAATAAAATTTAAGTAAGCGCTATCTTCTCAAAGTTTACATATGGTTGAAATATAAATATTCTGCTATGATAAATTAAACATCCTACTTGTTTAACTTTAATATTGTTTAGGCTTAAAAAAAAGCGGTTTAATTTACATATTTTTCTAATAACTAATTGATATTGATATATTTAAATTGCAGGAATAAATGTATTCTGCAAGCCAAGGTCGAAATTACAACCAATCGTTTCGATCACCGTTAGCTCACACAGTCACAATACATTAAATATTCCTCGAGAATATGTAGTTATTATCAAGTGACATCGTTTGAACCCCCACATCGGCATTGTTTTTTTTAATAGTCGAAATAGGGTTACCTATTGTAATAATTATTACTGTATTGTATAATGAAAATAACCCATTTAATTATGTAAAGCATTATTTTTCCTTTAAATTGTACAAATATTGGATGTTTACAAATTTTTCAGATGTGAATTATTTGAAACAAATGATGCAATATTGTAATTAGTTGCTTTCGGACCTCAAACAAAAACAGATACAAGTTTAATTTTATGCAATCCAATCGAGCGTTGGACGTAATATTTATGCAGATTTATGCAGATTTCTGCTAATGAATAGCAAAATAATAGTATTGGTTAAATATTTTTCTCATAGATGGTCACCTGGTGTTTACTCCCGGAGCATTTCGTTATGCCATATGCTGATACATTAATGTAAAGTGCTCAGCCTTTCAGTTTTTTCAGTTTACGGTATCGAGTTTTGTGAAGTCGCTCTAGGTAAGTAAACTAATTTTTGTGGCCATATTTTAACAGAACATTGTTTCAGATGATGACGATGCATGTTTAAAAGACCCATTTTAGCTTAATTAGGTGTTTAGTATTTGCCAGACGGGTATTTTAATATGACCGTTGCATACACGTTTTAATAAATGTTGCATATAGGCAGGCGCTCGGCTATTTTTTGCCCCTTTTGTTCTTTGTATTAAAAATTTGTATATGAATTAAATTTTATAGGCTTCTAAACTGGAGATATCTACTTTAGACACCATCATCTGGCGATTAACATTTTTGTGTGTATGTACAACCGAATATGTATTTTTCAGATAAGTACTGACCTCAATTTTACCGGACTTCGCTCAAATAGACGTGATGAAGAATTTAGATGAGTCATGACGTAACCATTTAGTTGCATTACAATATAATTAATCGCCTGAATTTAAAATATATGTAAATCAGCTGATTTGAAGGGTTTTCAGTTTTATAAATTGACAACCATTTCTCCTGCAAACTGATAATCATCAAAACTATTTTGGATGTATCTGTACATCTCAGGTCAAGTAAGTAATTGTGAGAGCTTCTTTTTATGCAATTGCGGGGGCAACGGTCCATCTGTTCGAATACTTACTACAAAGGCAGAACGAATCGGTTACTTACTACAAGGACACTTTTTAGTCGAGCCCCACCTCTCATGTTTTTTTTTTACGTTTAGGTAACATGCCATAAATAGTGTTTTCGCAGTCGTCCTAATATCGCTGCACTATTTCCGGGTTTACTCTGTTATATAATGTCGTAGTTATTATAAATTTTAGTCTATGACATACATTTCTATTCTGACGATGATTTACTAAGGCACCAGTTAAGTCTAGCTTGGTAGTATTTACGTATAATATTACGACATTCTTTGATTTGCGCTATCAGATGCATATCTAAGAGTGGGCGCTCTAATGGCAAAGTTCCTCTGACGCCGGATATCTTGTAGGGGGTCTACAAATTGGGAATAGGTTAATATTATACAAAAATCGTTTGCAAAGCTAGTTTAAACTGTATGTTTTGTTAATATCAACTAAATAGATATAATTCATCTATAAGGGTGCCAAAAAATATTTACTATGTTGTTTTGATCTTTGTGCATACGGTAGACCTTTGCATGCGCCTCTGACTAAAGCTGGGTCCACGGCGCTTGCGGCATAGTTCCAATTCAACGTCAAAAGCTCAGCAAATAGGCTATGAGGTAAGTGTTATTGCACCGTGCTACCTTGCACTATCATTTATATCAATTTACAAATATGCCTAACATTTAACTTCTATTTATTATTTATTTTAATTAGACGAATCGTGAACTTATTTACTGTATCATGTCTAATGGCAAAATTAAAACTATTGGTTGTTCTGTTGGGAATAGTTATTGGTTTACTCTGGTCACATGCCAACTTATCACTTTTTGTATACTTAAACTTGCCTAGAATAATAATCGTATTAATGACATAAATAAGCTTTATAAAGGATTCCATATGACTACCTGGGCTAATCAGCCTGCTTCATTATAATGTGAATATTCTGCCAGGCGGCTTTGCGGAATTCTTTTGCATTATGTTTTGTCCATTTCTTCAAATGTTTGTTTTAAATTTTACTTTTGAAAAATCTATTTCAAGGTATAATTAGGAATTTTTCCTAAATATTGTTGCTTGGTAAGTGGGGGTTTAAAGGCACAAAGTGTCTATTTGTAATTTTAATATAATTATGGTAAGTGTTGTTTCATATTGGAAAAAAATGATGTAATGGCTTGGCGTTGCTTTATATGATAAGAAATGTTTTGTAATACTGGTTGACAATATACATGCAGTAAGGTCATATATAACTTACTGCAGATTTAATAAGAAAGTACTGTTTTTCCACAGATATTTCCAAAAACTATAGTTTAACTAATTTTGAAAAAAGGTTAGGTCTATTGGTGCCATTTCTTACTACAGGTTGTATTTCTAGTAAGAAAGGGGGTAATATAGTGGCTACAATCTGAAATAGGTATTGTGTGTAACCCTGATGTGTGAAAGTGGCATGGCAAATTAAACAAAAGCGTAACTACCTTGTTTATACACTTCAACTTCAACGGTGTTGTGAAAGATGGCCAGTAACGATGAGGTAGTTAAGCAACTGGAAAATAAAAATAGTCGTGAGATTTTGCTTAAGTTTGGGGGTGGAGTATATTGAAGTTTAAATGAAGGATAAGTGATAACTACTTGTCGCCGCTTCAGTAACTGTGTATTTAATAAATTTTTTATTTTTCTGAATGAAGAATAATCGATGATGTATAATTAATTATATATATATATATATATATATATATATATATATATATATATATACAGGGTGATTCAGAACTCGACCACCAAATTGGTACGGAAGACTCTCCTAAAAACAATGAAAAACTAAGTAGGGAAGTAGTGTTCGGAAATGCACCGTTTCAGGTATACAGGGTGTTAAAGTTACAAATGAAAAAACTGATTTTTGTCGCTACGCCTAAAATTCTCAAAATATATCAATGAAACTTTAGCAGTAGGTTTTGTGTCTAAAGTGCTTTAATTTTTTGTAAAAATTAATTCAATATGCTAATTCAGTGGCGGTACATAAGGGTAGCAATGCTCTTTTACCCCCTCATTTTTCTACGCCACTGACTCAATCTTCATTTTTCAATTTTGTATCGATTCTTTATTAAGTTTTCTTCAAAAAACGCATTACATTTGAATACAAAAAAATCAACGGTTTCAGAGATAATTAAACTTGAATGAAGGAGTGTATGAATTTCTATTGAAATTATTTGCTACGAAGATTGGTAAATTGTAGATTTTATTCGCTTTGGGACATATATTTCAGAAACGTTAATAAATCCTAAAGATGTTCCACATAATTGATCAACGCAACCTAAGATTAGCTAGTTTCACATAGATTTTAAACACATTATTATACCATGTTTAAAATTTTTTTTGAAAGTGCTATTCTTTAAGAATTTCAAACTAATGTTGACCGCAAGTTTTTTATATATAAACAACTCGTTCATAAGCTATATTGCAACACCTTGACAATGAAAAAATTCCTGACGTTGCGTGACTCATGTAATGAACTCTGTTATCAGAAATAAAATACAAACTGCTTTCGATGTAAACGCAATTACCTACTATATATATATATATATATATATATATATATATATATATATATATATATATATATATATATATGTTATTTTGAATTTAATTAAATGTATAAAAGTCAATTTTTTTCAGTTTTACTGAAAAGTAAATTATTTCCCTAATAATCTAAAACTTATTCAATATTACTGTATTAGTTATTAAGGGCCACTTGCACCGCATTTACTTTAAACGACGTTTAACTAATCTAGGTTTTATTTTACTCTATGATTAAGATGTGGTTGATTTGTAAGGTACTAGATTTAATTTATCAACAGCAATTATTAAAGTAAGATAAACAAAAAACGTGAGATTTAAATTATTAAACCCTCAAAATTGACAGTTTAATTTAATCTTGGATTAGACGGATTTAATCTCAGTTTACAGAACAGTGTAAAACAATTTTGACTTTTAATCTGAGTTTAGCATTAAACGTGCTCTGAGTTATTTAACATTTCCTATAGATGCTCTCATTTTTTGTGGCTGAAATTAGAAATGCATCTGATCTAATTGCATAGCGTTGGCTTTTTCAGTACGTAATGGAAATGCAATTGCATGCATAAATCCAACAAAAGTTCAATAAACTAGACCTTCGTTGAACAGGAAAACTGCTTGTGGTGTGTAATTTTTGTAGTCAAGTACTTAAATTACACAACAGAAAATTCTTTCAACGTTAATTGTAGGATAACCGCAATTTTTTCCTCAAGTACCTGCAGGTTTTAAGATTGTCGAGTGCCCACCTACGATTATATATCTACGAATCAGGTCACGTATAATAAATGAAATTTAGTTAATTTCAGAGGAGAATTGCTAGCTGTAAGGTTGCACTTAAAAAAATCTGCAATAGCCATAGGTATTAAGTATAATGCATGCAATATGTCAAGAATTGCTATAAATGTTAAAGATTTCAAAGCAATCGACACATGAAAATTGCAAATATGCATTTTTTATAGTTAATTATGCAAGGGTATTTATATTAAAATAGAAATAGTAAAAAACTGTCAGCAAGATTTCGAATTTGCTTTATTTTCTGAAAAAATTGCAAATGTCTAATTTTATAGCTAACCATAAAATACATTAAATAAGAAACGGCACGTTAGCAAAAAATAATACTGCAAGCAATTGCTTTATTTTATGTAAAATTGCATATTTTCCGTAAACAAGGTCGTGTCGACGTTACTGTTAATTAGATACTTTGCTTTTATATATAGAACTAGATTTGTAATTGCTCACGGTTGGAAATTATAAATTCCTTGCTACTTTTTGACTGAACCTTCTTTAGGAATTAAACCACTCATAATTCAAAAATGTCTTTATTTACCTTAGGTCATGAATCAAAACGTAAAATAAAGACGATTTTAGCAAATGCTTCCAAAA
Source organism: Platerodrilus igneus (assembly GCA_036346225.1). Taxonomy (NCBI): domain Eukaryota; kingdom Metazoa; phylum Arthropoda; class Insecta; order Coleoptera; family Lycidae; genus Platerodrilus; species Platerodrilus igneus. The sequence continues at coordinate 119,280 of JARFIW010001454.1, read as the reverse complement.
GTAATTCGCTATTCAATTATTTTGATTGCATAGGAATAAATGCTCTTGCAATTTTGCATATTTTTTGTATACATAGGAATAAAATCTTTTACAGTTGTTTTGCTGACGTCAGAACATATTTATGTATAAATAGTCAATAAATCTCTACAGATAGTAATTATTAAGTAATTTAGCTAGTGATTGTAAAGAACCACCATCATGAATTCTGAAAAGTTGGCTGAAGTTAGTAGTGATATTTTAAAACGTATTGGACAAGATATCGAAGCGATTGAAAGAATTTAGCGAAAAGGATTCAGGTTGGGCAATCCAAGAAGTTTTACACTTGAAGGTAAATATAACCAATCATGATCCGCTTAAAGGAGGGTGTTCAACGTTTGTTCCGGTGATGTTTAAATAATTTTAGTACAGCAGTGTTACTTAAGCATCATTCGAATCATTGTGAAAAACAGAATACTTGCTCAATAATATTACCCCAAAGAATCTGAAAAGTATCTAATATTTAAACATTTCCACTACCAAGAAATGGTATCATTAGTAGTTTATGCAGATCTCGAAAGTATATTAGAACCATGCAATGGACCGGAGGTAATATTAAACACAGTCCGTTACCAAAGACATATACCCTTTAGTGTGGCGTACTATTTGAAATATTCGTATGATAATAAATATTCCAAATTTCAATTGTGTCGCGGAAAAGATTGTATAGAATGGTTTGTTGCTCAATTGAAACTAATTTCAGAAACGACGAATAAAATTTTCTGTAACCCAAAACCTATGAACCCTTTAACAGAAGAACAAAGGTCAGCATTTAAATTTGCCGTTTACTGTCAAATTTGCAATAAACCTTTTAGTATAGATGATATTAGAGTTCGCGAACACTCACTTTACAGGTAAATCTCGAGGAGCGGTTCATCAAGATTGCAGCATCAATTATCATAATTCTTATATGATACCAGTAGTTTTTCATAACTTATCAGGCTACGATTCGCATTAACACGTTTGGCAAACATTTAGTATAAAAACACTAGGGAACTATTCAGACCTATATTTGAAAACAGATGTGCTCTTGGCTGTCATATTTGAAAAGTTTAGAAAAACTTGCATGTTTACGTATAAGTTAGATCCATTTCACTACTTTACGGCTCCTGGTATAGCTCTAGCCGTAATGTTAAAAAACAACGAACGTTAAACGCAAGTTGCTTACTGATATTAAAAAAATTATGTTTTTTAGAACGGGGAATTCGTGGTGAGGTTTCTCAATGTTCGAATAGATATGCCAAAGCAAATAACAAATATATGAATGCAGATTATGATCCGAATTTCGATTCCAAATATTTACTGTATTTTAATATTAGTAATTTATTTTAGGACTGCGATGTCTGAATATCTTCCATATGGAGAATTTGAATTTTTAGATGGCACCAGTCCAGAACGCTCAGAAATCGCAATAGGTAAGAAATCTTAAAATCAGGGTAGCTCCCTGGGGGATGATGCAATCTAAAAAATTCCTAGAGATTCTGGTAGCTGAGAAAATTTTAATATTAATTGATACCAAACAAGATAGGTTTATCTCGAAAGATGAAAAATGGTTAGTCGTAGAAAACTATTTGGTTCAGATGTAGGAGGAAATGAAGATGCTCATTTATCGCGAAAGATGAAAATTTAAAATATATTTATCTCGAAAGATAAAAATGGCTAGTCGAAGAAAACTATTTGGTCCAGATGTGTGAGGAAATGTGGATGCTGGAGGAAATGTGGTTTTGAAAGACCTGTCATCCATCTACTTACATATTCAAGTACCTCATTTTCAAGGAAGATTATTTTCAGTATAAACTTTTGATTATAATAATTGTTGCCCTTAATTGCTCAATTCTTGATTGATTGAGTCATAATTACCAATAGGTGCCTTCCTTTGCAACTAAGCTCTCCTATTTTAAGCACGAATACTAATAAATGGGCAACCTCTTAAAGACTCCAACTAACAGTTGAGCATCGTGAGCTTTTGGGCATATTCCTGGACTATAATCATACACAGAACAATTAAACCACGCAACAATCGTAACACATTGATTCTAGGAATTGTTTATAAGAACCATGTTATTGACGTGAATTTTAACAAGTTACGCAAATGTGTATGAATTAAGAAAAAGTATTATCCAATGTGTATCAAAATGGCTAATTAAATTAGAGCGCTACGAAATTACCGTTGTATCGTGGAGTATTAAGATTGTAACAATTTTATTTTCGAATTCATAATTCGCTTCATTTAAGGTACGACAATAGTTAAACACCTTTATTAAGTAAAGTCATAATACATTTTACAATTAAAATATTACATTGTAACAGCATCTTGACTCGTTAGTCTAGTTGTTTTGGATGGCGGTGTATTTCACACCCAGTCGCAAGCGCGTAGAGAGGAATGACAACCCCCCCTTTGGGATCCTCCCATCGTACGAGAGCACGAGATAGGCACTCGGCCATAGGTAAAAGAGGCAGCAGCATGTTTAAGAGAACAATGGCGAGTGACCTGCGGGTCGGTTTGATTTAGTGAAACATTTTCTGAATAACGCGCAAACCAAGATTAGACGACGAAACACTACAACACTTAGGCGATGAGAAGTTAAACAATAATAACTTAGAACTGTGAATCAACGTTTAGAAGCCACTTCAATTTAACACATGCTTTTAGAGGATGGAAAGCAGATCTAATTAACCGGAGATCAGTTGTTGGTCCGAGCCAAGATACTACTTTGTTAGGATGTAAGCAGTTAATTCCGCATGACGATGCACATCCTATTTCAGCCTATGAAAGCAGTTTTGTTTGGTTCGTAGTAATTTTAAGAAATTCAATTGTGTTCCACTCAGGAAACACGCTATTTTATTTTGATACGTATAAATACGATTTTGTTATTCACTTTATCTGTTGCTAAGCTGGATTTCCCAGCGCCAAACTTAAAATTCACTGTTTATTTAGTCAGAACAACACGTTGCTTCACTATAAAATAACATGTGTAATTACGTCATTTGTTTGTTTGAGATATACTGCTGACACTTGTATTTATGAAAGCAGATGCTTAGTATTTTATTACTACCAACTTTGAAAACGAGAATATCTTTATGAACATTTTCATTTTAAACTGAAATTAGCACATGTAACTTAACGAGAATATTTTGTATTTTAATTTTGACAATGTAATAGACCTAATCAGATCTGAATGGGTTAAAACTATTAATGTAACAAGTACACTTTGTTGTAATATTCTTGATCTAGAAACAGATTGATAAACCTTATCTTAAATTTCCAAACTACTACAAGTAATTATTTAATTTTGTTGCATTCAATTTTATTTAAAGCTAAAGGAATTCTTTCTAGTAAATTATTAACCTAAGTTTAAAGTTTTTATTTTGATCAAGTGTGATCAAACCTAGCAACCCAAAAAGGCAATAAGAGTTGAATTTTGATGCCACCCTTATGTAGAAAATATTCTTTTTATTTTTTTTAGGCATATTTGAGGGACACAGTGTTCCCATTTTCTATGTTGACTTAATTATTATTCTTTCTTACAGGAACAGCGTCTTATTCTGTTAAGATAGGTTTTTGTCACCGAAGGCGATCTTTTTTTTCTTTGGGTCTCCACGTCCGCCCTTAGAAATATGCTATGCTTTTAACATGAATCAATCTGGACTTGGTGGCGCCTATTTGTTTTAGTTTGAGTGTGACCCCCCAACAGATTTCAACTTACCCCCCCATTGCTCATAGCTCTACCCAAGGAATAGACCCCTAGTTACGTCGGAAGACTTCGTTTTACTGACACCAAATGTGGAGCTGGTGTTTTAGTAGTTCTAGTAAGTTTGTTTCACTAGCACACATGCGTGAGGCTAGCGGAGCCAATTAGAGAAAAAAAAAATAGTTACACTGGCGCCGGCAACGTTTGGGGCTTCGAAATTTGTTTGTCCATAATTTGATTGGCTTCGAAATTTGTTTGTTCATAATTTGATTAACTTCGAAATTTGTTTGTTCATAATTTGATTAGCTTCGAAATTTGTTTGTTCATAATTTGATTTACCTCGAAATTTGTTTGTTCAAAATTAATTTTACTTCGAGATTCGTTCGTTCAAAAATTATTTTTACTCTGAAACTTGTTTGTTCAAAAATAATTTTACTTTGAACTTGTCTGTTCAAAATTTATTTTTGCTTCGAAATTTGTTTATTCGGGATTTATTTAGCTTCGAATTTGTTTGTTCAAAATTTATTTTGCTTCGAAATTTGTTTATTCAAAAATTATTTTGCTTCGAAATTAGTTTGTTCGAAAAGTATTTTGCTTCGAGATTTGTTTGTTCAAAAATAGTTTTGCATCGAAATTTGTTTGCTCAAAGTTTATGTGATAATTAGGTTTGGTTATTTAAAAGATTGGTTGTAACGATAACCCCCGTTCAGTCAATTAATTAACTTAGTTAAATTTATTTTTGGCTTTCATTCTGTTTTGACCCAATATAATTTTTTTGATATTGTTTTGGCAAAAATTATTTTACCAAAAACACCTTTTGACTTTTACCTTTGGTTGCCCGAATTTGTTTTGATAATATTTGTAAGGTTTAAATCATTTAGATCTTTCAGTTTGATTCCATTAGGCTTTTGTGGTCATGTCGGAGAAATTCCAAATTGTTTGTCTACTTAAAGAGGAACTGGAGTAGTGAGTGAGAGGCCAGTTTTGGAGAAAAGGAAAATTTTTAGGAAGACTGTCAGTTAAAGAAGCTGATAAGCCTGGAGTTTGATTTGTTTGAGTCAATAAAGAACATTTTTGTCCAAATTTGATGATAAGGCTAGAGATTTTATTTGAGGGTACATTGGAGTGAGCTGTCGTCGTGTCATTTGAAAATTGCTCTTTGTGCATAAGCACGTTTTTGATTTTGTTAGCAGATTTTGTTTAGATCAGAATTGCAACGCAATTTAGACTAGGCGGAACTTGTCGTCGTGGTTGGTCGCTCAGCAGTATGTCAGTCCAGACGAGACTCAGGAAGAGTTGGTCGCTCGGCATTGCGTAAGTCTAGACGAGACTCGAGGTGAGTTAGGCGCTCTAGAATTTTTGCATCATATTTTGTTTTAGGTTGATGTAAATTTTTGTATTGTTAGTCTAGGTGAGACTCGTAGAGGGTTTGTCACTCTAGCATATTTAGGCGTTGTGAAGAGTTGTAGTTGTTTCGACAGTTCGATTGGTAGTAGGATGAGAGTGTACCTGAACACTGATTTTTTTGTTAGCTATTGTCATGATTAGTTTTTTTATTGATGATTCATAAGCAGGTAAATGACTTTTAGTTGTTGGTGACTGGTTCTCGAAGTGTTCGATTTTGCAACCTTTGCGTAGTGCTACGGCACATTTGATTGAGAAGTTTTTGGAGGAAAAAGTATTTCTTGTCTACGGAGTACCACAATTTGTTATTTGTGATAATGGTCCACAATTAATTGGTCGTGTTTTTAAAGCCTTGTGTGCAAGGTACGAAATTCAAAAGATTTGGTATAATGCTGCTTATGCTCCCCAATGCAATTTTGTGGAGAGAATCAATAAGACAGTTGGTACTGCAATTCGTTCATACGTAGAAGAACATGATACGTGGGATAATGAAATATCAAAAATTCAGTACGCAATTAATTCAGCAAAACATGAGTCCACCAACTATTCTCCAAATTTTTTAGTCTTTGGTCGTCAGGTACCCTTAAGTGGAAAAGCTTATAGTGATAATTTTAAACCTGGTGAGGATGTTGATGTCGTCTCCAGTAGTAGACCTTCTTATGTGTTGGATCGTCAACTTTTGTTTGATATTTTTGGAAATGTCCGTGAAAATTTGCATGTAGCTTATCAACGTTCGAGTAAACGCTACAATCTTAGAAGAAGAGACATTTCGTTCCAAGTCGGAGAAAGTGTTTGGAGAGCTAATAAGGTACTCTCGAGTGCTGGTGATAAATTCTCCGCTAAGTTAGCTCCAAAGTTCGTTATGAGTAAAGTTCGGAAAAAACATTCCAATTTAGTGTATGAGTTAGAGAACGAAGATGGAACAAGAGCCGGGAAATGGCACGTGAAGGACTTGAAACCCGTTGATGTAGCGTGTCCAGGTGAGGGTGATGATCCTGACGATTGGTTCCGGTCTGGTCATCTCTTTGATGTTAAGTAATACAGTAGTGGTTTGCTTTGTTTTGTTCCGATTTTTTGATTTAGTGTCGTTTCACTAATTTTGAGTATTTTGTTTGATAAGTGGAACAAGTGGTTAAGGATTTTGTAGGTTTTGTAGGGTTGAGGTGTGCATTGATGTGCACGCTGGTCGTTTTGTTCGCGCGTTATTCGGAAATGTGTTTAGAAGATGTCATTGACAGATATCTTTTTAATGTAGAAGTAGGTGGGCTATTTAAGTTGTTGGTCCTGATTTCTACATATCAAGGTAGAGAGAATATTGATTTATTCTTTCCCTTGTTTTGACCGTTCGAAATATTTTTGTTTGAGTAGGTCAAAATGGTGAGCCTCACCATTTGGTCCATCACTGATGGGACCTGTTGTTTGGAAATTAGTGATAGGATAATCAGTAGGGTGTAGGAGATTACAGCCCTATCTGGTTCAATTTTGTATTTGAATTTGTTAAGTGACCTTATGGTTAGGTTACCTTAGTTTTGATTATCTCTTTGCGATGAAGTGATAATATTTTGTTTTTGAATTTGTTAAGTGACCTTATGGTTAGGTTACCTTAGTTTTGATTATCTCTTTGCGATAAAGTGATAATATTTTGTATTTGAATTTGTTAAGTGACCTTATGGTTAGGTTACCTTAGTTTTGATTGTCTCTTTGCGATATAGTGATGATTTTTGTATTTGAAATTTGTGCAACCTTTTGGTTGGGTTAATTTTGTTTTGATTATCACTTTGTGATAATAGTGTTTGAAATTTAGGCCTATTAGTAGGGTCTTCCTTTTGATTGTCACTTTATAGTGATAATATTTTGAATGGTTATGCTGTTTTGAAGTAGTAGCATTCTTTTTTTTGTAGATAGAGCTAATAGAGCTCCAGGAAGTGAAGTTTTTTTTGTGGAAGTTGTGATAAATTGTGAAATGTTTGGTTACAGTTAGTAGATACTAGCCTTGGTAAGAATAAGAACCTCTAGTTGAAGGATTATTCTGAGTTTGATTTTGATTAATTTTTTCCGTGGAGTGTTAGACTTTCTAATTTGACCCCTCCCAATTTTGACTAATACCGATTGCGACTCCCCGATTTTGTCTCCCGATGGACGTCAGGTACACGTAGTTACCAACACACTCGAATTGTAAATATTTGTCTCCCTCGTTTGAATTAATTCGTAAAAATTTTAGGAAGGTAGAAAAGGCTAGTATATTTAAAAAAAAAAAAAAAAAATTTTTTTTGTATTTGTTATACTAAATTCCTTGAAAAAATTTTTTTTTTTCTTTTAGGAAAGGGGTAGTGTAACAATTTTATTTTCGAATTCATAATTCGCTTCATTTAAGGTACGACAATAGTTAAACACCTTTATTAAGTAAAGTCATAATACATTTTACAATTAAAATATTACATTGTAACAGCATCTTGACTCGTTAGTCTAGTTGTTTTGGATGGCGGTGTATTTCACACCCAGTCGCAAGCGCGTAGAGAGGAATGACAACCCCCCCCTTTGGGATCCTCCCATCGTACAAGAGCACGAGATAGGCACTCGGCCATAGGTAAAAGAGACAGCAGCATGTTTAAGAGAACAATGGCGAGTGACCTGCGGGTCGGTTTGATTAAGTGAAACATTTTCTGAATAACGCGCAAACCAAGATTAGACGACGAAACACTACAACACTTAGGCGATGAGAAGTTAAACAATAATAACTTAGAACTGTGAATCAACGTTTAGAAGCCACTTCAATTTAACACATGCTTTTAGAGGATAGAAAGCAGATCTAATTAACAGGAGATCAGTTGTTGGTCCGAGCCAAGATACTACTTTGTTAGGATGTAAGCAGTTAATTCCGCATGACGATGCACATCCTATTTCAGCCTATGAAAGCAGTTTTGTTTGGTTCGTAGTAATTTTAAGAAATTCAATTGTGTTCCACTCAGGAAACACGCTATTTTATTTTGATACGTATAAATACGATTTTGTTATTCACTTTATCTGTTGCTAAGCTGGATTTCCCAGCGCCAAACTTAAAATTCACTGTTTATTTAGTCAGAACAACACGTTGCTTCACTATAAAATAACATGTGTAATTACGTCATTTGTTTGTTTGAGATATACTGCTGACACTTGTATTTATGAAAGCAGATGCTTAGTATTTTATTACTACCAACTTTGAAAACGAGAATATCTTTATGAACATTTTCATTTTAAACTGAAATTAGCACATGTAACTTAACGAGAATATTTTGTATTTTAATTTTGACAATGTAATAGACCTAATCAGATCTGAATGGGTTAAAAACTATTAATGTAACAAGTACACTTTGTTGTAATATTCTTGATCTAGAAACAGATTGATAAACCTTATCTTAAATTTCCAAACTACTACAAGTAATTATTTAATTTTGTTGCATTCAATTTTATTTAAAGCTAAAGGAATTCTTTCTAGTAAATTATTAACCTAAGTTTAAAGTTTTTTATTTTGATCAAGTGTGATCAAATTTAGCAACCCAAAAAGGCAATAAGAGTTGAATTTTGATGCCACCCTTATGTAGAAAATATTCTTTTTATTTTTTTTAGGCATATTTGAGGGACCCAAACAGTGTTCCCATTTTCTATGTTGACTTAATTATTATTCTTTCTTACAGGAACAGCGTCTTATTCTGTTAAGACAGGTTTTTGTCACCGAAGGCGATCTTTTTTTTCTTTGGGTCTCCACGTCCGCCCTTAGAAATATGCTATGCTTTTAACATGAATCAATCTGGACTTGGTGGCGCCTATTTGTTTTAGTTTGAGTGTGACCCCCCAACAGATTTCGACTTACCCCCCCATTGCTCATAGCTCTACCCAAGGAATAGACCCCTAGTTACGTCGGAAGACTTCGTTTTACTGACACCAAATGTGGAGCTGGTGTTTTAGTAGTTCTAGTAAGTTTGTTTCACTAGCACACATGCGTGAGGCTAGCGGAGCCAATTAGAGAAAAAAAAATAGTTACAAGATGCTTTTCCACGACTATAACGCTTTTTGAAACCTTAATAATACAATAGATTTGCTTTCTTTATTTCTGGATGTCCAAGAAATCAACTTTAGTTCGTGTTAAGCATCGGGTTTTATTCTTATTACAATAGTATCTGTTCCTCCATTTCAAAAAATCTATTGTAGTTTCTTCTGTTGGTAGTTTAAGAACAACACTTTCCAGAAATTATTATAAAAGTTGAATTATTTTTGTAAACGCTCTTCTACTTAAAACAATGTCTAACTAGATATTCAAGTTTTCCTTAAACGATCGATCTAAACACAGGATTGATTTTATTGATTAAATAGCTGGATTTTGAAAATAATTGATTAAAAATGACTACAGTTTTGAACTGAGTGGTGATTTAGTATTTCGTAAACGGCATAATACTATTTATATTCAATCATTAGCTGTAAAATGAATAACAATAAAATGTAAACATAACCACAATCGACTTTCCTTCGTATAAAATGACCAGGGCCGGATTAAGCTTTTGTGGGGCCCGTGGCTAAAAATTTGAAAGGGGGCCCTTTAATCAAACAAAGATATAGTCATAACATTTATTATGTTCTACAGTATGGATACTATCCGAGATACTTCCTATTATTTAATTATAATTTTACAGTAAAAATTCTCAAAATGCTAACAAAATTTTCTTCTCGCTTTGCTGCTTACAATATCCAGTATTATATCGTCGAATGTCAACTGATTCATAACGTCCTTTTCAATACACATTAAAGACAATGAAAACAGGCGATCCTACTGCATGGTTGTCCTATACTTGTTCTTTATGTATGCTAATTTCGAAAATGACCGCTCTGATTTGCAATTAGAAATTGGTATAGCTAAATAAATTCGCAAAAGGGTGTATACGTTAGGAAAAGTGTCAATCAAGTGATGTTTTAAGATATACTTTAAACATTATAAGGGGTTATTTAGTTTATCAGACTCTACCTTGGAATTTGCAAGTAGTTCACAAAAAGTACTAACTCGTTCACTAAGTTAATATTTATATCATCTTTATACACGTCGCTGATTTTCACTGAAAACTCTACAATTTCGGTTTTGGATAAGTTTGAATTAAGTTTTGAAATTAATCCAAATAAATTAACAATATTTGTGTAAGCATCACACCGTCGTTGTAATTCGACCACGAGTTTGTCAATTATAAGTATAAAAGTTTGTGTCCTAAACATTTCAAACTTCTTTTGTCGTTTCGATCTGTTTGTTGTATATATATATATATATATATATATATATATATATATATATATATATATAAACTCCACTTATAGTCAATGGACTAGTTTAGTATAATAGTGTTTTTTCGATAAAATGTTACTGTACAATTGGCATATTTTAGTCCAAAAAATTAAAACGAAATAATATTTTGCATATATTTAATTATAAATCGACGTTTCGGCAAGGGTTGCTGCTTTTATCAAGATTTTAATTGTTAATGCATAAATATTAAAATTATAAACACAACTCTACACATCAGGGCTGTTGTTAGTCACAACTGGTTACAAATATTGGAGTACCCAAAAGGGGATTATTTAAATTTAATTAATAAAATTACTCCATTATTTGTATTTTAACCAGTTGTAACTAACAACAACCCTGATGTGTAGGGTTGTGTTTATAATTTTAATATTTATGCACTAACAATTAAAGTCTTGATAAAGGCAACAACCCTTGCCGAAACGTCAATTTATAATTAAACATATGCAAAATATTATTTCGTTTTAATTTTTGACTAAAATATTCCAATTGTACAGTAACATTTATCAAACTATTATATATATATATATATATATATATACAGGGTGAGTTTTTAATGTGGCAACGGTTGATAACTCCGTTATTATAAAAGCTATGTAAACCAAATTTGGAGGCATATTAGACATGACTAAAGTCCACATTTTAAAAATATTTGGAAGCATACAAGGTGTTTCATAATTACAGGGCATATTAAACTTATATTTTTTTAAATAGAACACTTTATATATTATTACATTTTTGAAAAGCCCATAAAAAGAGCTTTAATTTGATATTAAATTGTAAATGTCTATTACTTTTAGTTTTTGAGATATTCAACTGTTTTTTAGAAAAAATGACCCGGATTGGATACATTGCCACTGCACTAATACACAACTTATGTTAATTGTCAAAATGCAGAAAATTTTACTATATACCATAGTATATTTGTAAATATTACTCTTTTGAAGTTTCTTCACAGTATACAAGGTGTGTCAGGTTTCGCAAAATGTAATTTTAAAATTTTTTTTTAAATGGTATTCTACAAATTTTATTGCTACAATGGATAGTCCATTAAGTGTTCTTTCATTTTTGTTAAGCATTCCCTATCCCCAAATCCATTACTTTCTGAGATATTTTTGATTTTCTTCAAATTTTATGAATGTTTTTAATTTACATAACTAAAAATAACTTACTTGGAGAATTTTATAAAACAATTAATACATTTTGATTAACAATTAACTACACTTATCCAATAACAATTTTCACTAAAGATATAACAATCTACAATCATACGCTATCAACAGAATTCTGCCAGATCAACAATATGCACTTTATAGAAAATTTTCAAACACAAAATCAGGCAGGCTTTGAAAAAATAACAATTGCAATTAAAATGTCATTTAGGTTATTAATTGTAGTGTGTTGTCATTTAACACATTATCAGTTCTGTTTTAAATGTAATCTTTGAAGAAATTTTCAAAATGAGTTTTACCGTGGAAAAACAAATAGATATGATTTGGGTATTGGGAGAAAGCTTACGAAATTGCCTACTTGCATCAAGAATATACCAAAAGAGATATCCTGTTAAATGACAACACACTACAATTAATAAACCTAAATGACACTTTACATGTAATAGTCATTTTTCCAAAGCCTGCCTGATTTCCTGATTGAACATTTTCTATAAAATGCATATTGTTGATCTGGCAGAATTCTCTTGATAGCTTATTATTGTATGCTGTTATATCTTTAGTGAAAATTGTTATTGGATAAGTGTAGTTGATTGTTAATCAAATGTATTCATTGTTTTATAATATTCTCCAATAGTAAGTTATTTTTAGTTATGTAAATTAAAAACATTCTTAAATTTTGAAGAAAATCAAAAATATCTCAGAAAGTAATGGATTTAGGTATAGGGAATGCTTAACAAAAATGAAAGAACACTTAATGGACTATCCATTGTATCAATAAAATTTGTAGGTTATGATTTAAAAAAAATTTTAAAAGTTACATTTTGCAAAACCTGACACACCCTGTATACTGTGAAGAAATTTCAAAAGAGTAATATTTACAAATATACTATGGTATATAATAAAATTTTCTGCATCTTGAAAATTAACATAAGTTGTGTAGTAGTGTAGTGGCAATGTATCTAATCAGGGTTATTTTTTCTAAAAACAGTTGAATAGCTCAAAAACTAAAAGGAATAGACAGATACAATTTAATATCAAATTAAAGCTCTTTTTATGGGCTTTTCAAAAATATAATAATATATAGGGTGTTCCATTTAAAAAAATATAAGTTTAATATGCCCTGGAATTATGAAGCACCCTGTATGCTTCCAAATATTTTTAAAATGTGCACTTTAGGTATGCCTAATATGCCTCCAAATTTGGTTTACGTGACTTTTATAATAACGGAGTTATCGACCGTTGCTCTGTATATATATATATATATATATATATCGGAAATTCTAAACAATACCTCCATAAACGAGTTTATGAACACAAATATACTATAAAAACTAATAATAAAAAAAGTACGGCCCTAGCAACGCACGCAATTGAAAAAGTCCACCAGTTCGATTTTAGTAATGTTAAAATTTTAGGAACGGAGATAAATGATAACAAAAGAAACATACTTGAAACAATAGAAATTCAAAAAAACCCTAAAGCTATAAACTCAAAAATAGACCAAGACGGATTTATAAATATTTACTACAATTTAATACAACAGAAATAATCTGAATACCACATACATTAATATCCTCTCACACTGTATATTAGCATAAGCATGTAAAAATTCATATGTTTCATTCAATAGCATTATCACTGATAAGGTATTAGTTTGGTAAAGTTTTATTAATCTAAATGTTAGTTGTAAATTGACAAGGAAAGCAAGTTTTAAATTAAAAACATACCCAAAAGAGTATTATTAGGATGTATTGTTGCTTATCCTACAATGTTAGAAATAATTGATTTAGTTTGTAAGTTTTAGTAGTTTGACTTTGCATTAAGTGGTATGTATGCAATTTAATTTTAAAAAATCATTATTTAATTAGAGATAGTTTATAGGTTTCATATTTGAAAATGGTTGTTTAACCGAAACGCGTCATATGAATAATAAAATTAAAAGCAAGAAAAAGTGTTTATTTTACATGTAGAAAACATTCAAATTAATTATTAATGACCAGTTCCAAGAAAAGTTTTGCAAAAAATATATATATATATATATATATATATATATATATTGCCGTGGAACTCGCGTAAAAACCTCACCAACAAAAATATATTCGAAAATTTTTTAAATTTTTAAAACTCGAAAATTGCACATAATAGAAAATTTTTCAAAAATTAAATAATTCAAAAAAATATAATTTCTTACCCGTTTTCCTCTCTTCCTCGGTTGAATTGCTTTCTTCAACTGCTTCCGGCTAGCTCAGTTGGACCTCCTCTTGGATATCTAGATTCACTTTCATATTCTCTATCGTTCACGCACACTCCCAATAAAACCACAAAATACAACAAACATACAATCTTTTATTTATCACTATTTACAAATAAAATTCAATATTATCCACATTTCAGTGATCAAGTTACACCTCAATAAATCCTATTTTGCAATGTCCTGTATTTTAATTTAAATTATCAAACACAGAATGTACCCGGAGTAAATGGGCCCTGAATAATACCTTATTTCTCATTCCTTCTTTATAATTTATTTTGAATCTACATAACTCTGGAGTATAGTGAGCTCATGATAACCCAGTTAATAACGAATAATGATGCCCTTATACTTTGCATACTCATACAACAAATTAAAAAAACAACCCATGTACTCTTCACAAAATTTAACTTCCTGATGGAACGTTAATAAGCTTTATATACACATTCAGATTTCTATTTAAATACCATAATAAAGTTAGTTATACGTATTATGTTTAATACCCACAATAATGCACAATACCTTCAAAATTCACTCTCATACGTCACCCAATATTCATAGTTTCATAGTTTATAACAACACAATTTCAAAGCGTTACCTGGAATTTCTAGAAGATCTCTGCTCCGTTGACGATGCCGTGTATTTACTTCTTTTTGCTCTGCAGGCCGCTCTAGTTATTAGTAGAAGAACCCCATTTAAGTTGAGCTGCTAGCGCTTCCTTCACGGTGTATCCAATTTCCAAACCCAAATTAATTATACTTCTTTCATAATTATTTAATTTAATCCTCGTTACATAACGTCACTACACGAGCTTGTTAAAAAATAATAAAATCTAAACTCGGCACAACCCGCGTACAAATTATGAGGCTAACACCGTGCAATATAATTTAAAATAATTTTATTATACTTACAAGCTCGTGATAACATTTATACGTAGTCTGAAGCGATCGAAATATTAAGGGCTTTTATTCTATTTTGAAAAGGTATACAATTTCCGATGTCACCTCTGGCCGCATTTCACCCGAAGTCCTTCATTTACAAAAACACGTTCTTAAAATTTTGATCTCAACCGATTTCCAAATCTGCGAAATTCAGCGCATCGTTGCGATCTTTTCTGAAAATTAATCTACACTATTCTCGTGTTTGTCTGATGTCCAACTAACAATATCCACCAATAGTCTATCCATTGACGTCTCACAAATCCCGCCTATACTAACGCTGTCCCTTGTTTATGCATTTTCTACGTCTTTTTCTAACCTTGTTTGAGTGGTAGAAAATCGATATTCCCGTTTGCGTTCTACAACTCCATGTGGACCCAAAATACGTGCTTTAAATAACCTTCATTAGTGTTTACTGCGAACACATTCGACCGTTTACCCGATATTCTTTGAAACTTGTTTGTTATCTATAAAAATAATTGGAACTTGACATTTAGAAAACTGCAGGTGTTTAATTTTAACGAACGTTTTAAATAACATTTCTACGAGTTGAATTTTCAGCGTATTTCAACCCCACCGATATATTTGTTTGTTAGCAATGCGTTTCACTTTGGTATTATTGATTTGTCACGCTTTTATGCATATTATACGTAAATAACCGTTCAATTAAACTCAATTAAATTAATAAATTAATGGCATTGGCTTCTAACATTTTTTTCTTTACGAACCTAACTAAATTTTATTCATTATTTGTAAAATTTTGTTACTATTTGTTACTTAAAAATGAACTAACTGGAATAAATTTCGCACGTAGTTCTGGTTGTTTCCTTTATACAGGGTGTTTTGAAATTGCTTCGTTTATATTTACTTTTAACCCTTTAAAACCACTATATAATCCCCCTATTTCAATTCTAAAAAAGACCATTCCCTGTTTTTCTGAACTTAAATACCTACATTCTAATTTAATCTTATCTGCTATTTCTATACACCTATCTACTCACCTAACACTACCTATACCTATTTATCCAACCTATCACTACTTATCTACTTATTTCTATCTATTTCTACACCTATCTCTACTTATTTCTATCTATCTTTATTTATAATTAACTATTCACACCTATCACTATCTTTTACCTAACTATTTTTATCTATTATTAACTCTTCATTCTCTTATTTCATTGTATTTTTTCTTTTCATTTCACCCCTTTAGTCCTTTATTGACTCTTTACGTACATCTTTTTGTACTTTTCCCTTTATCTTCCCTTTTTATATCTTTTAACTTCACCTATTATCCCTATCTATTCTGATCCTTACTATACCTACCTAATTCTATACCTATATCTAACTATCTCCCATATTTATCCTATATCTAGTTTTATTTTCTATAACTACTTACTTCTAATCTTCTATATACACCTATTTCTATCCCTATCTCTATTATACACCTATCTCTACTTTCTATATACACCTATCCATATTTATCCTATTTCTACTTCTACTTTTCTATATACCTATCTCTATCTCTATCTTCTACATCTATACTACAATTCAACTATGTCTATCCTTTTGTCATCACACTTCATCTTGCCCATTCTGTCCTACCTCTGGCGAATAGGGAAACAATAAACTCACGTGGAATTTTCCCCTTTCCACCTGTGTTTCCATATCCTTCAGGACATAGGTACACTCACCTACGACCTCCCCAATCCTAAATGGTTCTTTGTGGGGTAAGTGTAGCTTAGCACACGTCATCAGTTCTCGCCTGCCTACCCTCATACTTCTGACTATAACCAAATCTCCAATTTTGAATTTTACCCTCTTCTTAATTTTGTCATTCATATGCCGCGTGTATTTGTCTGACCTTCTTCTTAGTTTCTCTCTGGCATTACACAACAATTGCTGGAATTCAGCCTCTCGAAGCACAATCTGCCAACGTCTCTCAGGGTATTGCTGTTTCATCAGCATTATGGGACTGGTTTCAGTAACCGTACTCGGGGTTTCATTTAAAAAAGATTCAACCCTAGACAGATTGTCCTCCCAAGATCGATGATCGTTGTATGATGCCAGACGTAAAAATTTTACAGTTTCCTGTATGTATCTCTCGGCTAAGTTTGCCTGAGGATGCCTGATACTACAGAAAACAACCTTAATCTCTTGTTGCTCCCAATAAGTCACAAATCTTTGATTATTAAAGTACGTGGCATTATCTGCTAGCACACGTTTAAATTTTCCAACCTCTCTACAATATAATTATAGTGTTTTATTCGTCTACACCGTACTACACTCTTTTGTTGGGTATAATTTAGTAAATTTTGAAAAAATATCTATGACTATTAATATGTGTTGGTGTCCCTTCCTACTTCTCACTAAGTTGCTCAAGTAATCAATGGCAATATAATCCAATGGGTTTTCTACACGTATACTTTGTATCACATCCTGACTTGTGTGGTTTTTATATTTCCCCAATGTACATAGATGACACAATTTGATTACTGATTTTACAATGCTGATGTCTTTCACGGAGAAAAAGTTTTCCCTAAATATAAGCCAAAGTTTCCTAACACCGATGTGTCCATATTTTACATGAAGGTTCTTCACAATCAACTCTGCTTGCACCCTATCTACTACATAAAGCTCCAGATCCAGCACTCTCTTACACAGAAACCCCTTGTTCACGCCTAAGCGTAGCGGCTGGTTCACAATAACAAAATATGCGTAATAAAATGTTTATAAGGTATGGTTGCATAAAAAACTTACCCCGTGTTCAATTATCACTTTACACTCACCACTAAATACATAATTGGTTAGGTAGGAGAGGGTTCTGAAGGAAGGAATAGAGGTACCCAAGTTGTTATTTAATTAATTAACTGATAATGCCGACAAACCGGCGCGAGTGTGACATTTAATAATGGACTGTGTACTAAGAGAGAGCTGTGTCGACTATCTTATTGTTGTAACCAGCGCTCACCTTGCGATGCGCGAATAACAAATCGTAGTCGAGAGATAAGAGGAGCATGCTTTTATTTTATATTAGGCAAGGCGTAAACATAACCGCCCATCTAAAACTGAATAAGTTTTATACCAAAATAAAATACATCATTCAAAAATACACCCTAGAAATGTTAAAGTTGCTAGGCAAATTAAAACAAAACTTTAATACAACCTTAAAAATTTTAAAATTAAACGGAACATAAATAAGAGAAAATAACAAAAATAAAAATTATTCATTCAAAGGGAGGATAATAAGCTTACTTATTGGACGTGCAACTAAACCTGCAGCGGTTTTACAGAAGCTACTCGTGGTATACCGTCACGACCAAAAACAATTTTCAATACGGCCAAGAGGCCAACACAAGGGGCAGTATTTAAATTTTTAATTATGACCACATCATTTACCTTGGGCAACATGGTGGGGCAATGCCATTTGTTACGTTGGGTGAGTTGGTGGAGATACTCGTTGGACCACCGACGCCAAATGGATTGAGTAACCTGACACAATCGCTGCCAACGGAACGCAAAGTTATTTCCTCCGGAATAGTAATTTCAGGTAGAGATAAAGGGACCGCCTATTAAAAATGACTGGGCGACAGATAATCCGTACCGTCATTAGGATCGGAAGACTGGCAAAGAGGGCGACTATTGAGTATGGCTTCAACCCTAGAAAAATTGTACATAGTTCCTCAAAAGTTTGAGGGCGTGTACCTAAAGTACGAACTAATAAGGTTTTTGCCGATTTCACTTCAGACTCCCAAATTCCGCCAAAATTTGGGGCGTATGGAGGATTACATTGCCACTTGATATGGCGGGAGGCTAAAGCGGCGAAAATTTTATCGTTGTTGGATTTAAGGAATATGATAGCTTCCTTAAGGGACCGCGAGGCACCAAGAAAGTTTCTACCCTGATCTGAGTAAACAACATCAGGAATTCCTCTACGAGCTGTAAACCTTGTCAGACAAGCTAAAAATGCTTCGGTAGATAACTCTGACACTACCTCGAGGTGCACCGCTCTGGTGCACATACAAATAAATATGCATAAATAAGTTTTAGACACCGGGGCATTACGACGATTAGAAGACTTGATCATAAATGGGCCGGCGAAATCTACTCCACATGAGTAAATGCTCTGGACAGTTGAACACGGAAAGGGGTAAATCGGCCATGAACGGTTGAGCAGTTGTCGCACGGAAGCGCGAACAAACAACGCATTTGTGGATCCTCTGACGAACTAAGGAACGTATTCCAATAATCCAGAATTTTCGCTGAATAAGTGATTGCGTCATGAATGCACCTGAATGCATAGATAAAAGATGATAATTATCACACAATAATCTCGATAAAGTGGCTTGTTTCGGTAATAGAAAGGGATGTCTGTTATCATAAGACAACAGGAGTGACGCAAACGTCCGCCCACCCTAACAAGACCTAGCGAATCAATAAAGGGGACAATTTTGGAGTTGTTTAGAACAACCCTTGTTTAAATTTAGTTGATTTATTTCTTCGGCGTAGAACTGCTGTTGCGTAACTCTTATGATAGTTATCAATGAGATATGCAATTCATCAGAAGAAAGAGAGCCTGATAATTTTTTATCAGAGTTCTTGCAATTGTAAATAAAACGGTTTACATATGCCACAGTACGCTGAAGCAAGGTGAGAGAAGAAAATTTATCCAAAATTGAGTGCAACTTTTTGTGTAGAAGTAACTAATATATTAGGGGGAGATTTTATTTCTGGAAGAATTTCTAGAGAAGGGGGAGTTTCCAAATTCCTGGAAGCCGTAATTAGATCGCTACAGTTAGATGGGCCATGCCACCAGATATCGTTGTCAATCAACTGGTGCGCAATAAGACCACGAGAAGCCATATCGGCGGGGTTGTTTTCACCAGAAATATGGTACCACTGTTGAATGGCAGTGTATTCTAAAATAATTTCCACGCGGTTGGCAACAAATGTTTTTACTAAATAAGAAGGAGTGTTAATCCACGCTAGTACCACTTGAGAATCGGTGAATAATTTTATTTCCTTCAAGGGATAAGGAAATTTATTAGAGATTATAGAATATACTAGACGAGATAACAAAACAGCACCTAATAATTCCATACGGGGCATTGAAAGAAATTTTAAGGGTGAAATTTTACTTTTGGCTTGTAGAAGATGGCAATGCGTGTTATCTGAAGTCGTGCCATGTAGAAAAACACATGCAGCATAACCTTTCTCACGCATCGCAAAACCCTAAAAGTCGGTACTGTCCCGAGTCTAAAAACAAACAGCGAGGAATTTTCAAATTTGATAATTCAGTAAGGCGGGAACAAATTTTCTCCCACTTCAAACACCAGTCGGTGTCCGGCGTGTCGTCCCAACCTAAACGTTGTACCCATAATTGCTGTAAAAAATGTTTTATTAAAAACACCACCGGAGTCAACCAGCCGAGAGGGTCGAAAATTTTAGCCATATAGGAAAGAACGGAGCGTTTTGAAATATTCCCTTCGAAAGGAACAACATAGTAGGTGAAATTATCAGAATTCGGGTTCCAAACTAGTCCCAATATTTTGATACCAGAGATTTCATCAGAAAATGCTACGGAGGGTTCTAATTCAGATTCCTGGAATTGATTTAAAAGAGAGTTGTCATTGCTGGACCACTTTCTTAACTGAAATTGGCCAAGAGACAGCAATTTTATTAATTCCGATTGCAGCTTCTGAGCTGCCGCAACGGACTTGGCTCCTGAAATCACATCGTCCATATACGTGTGATTCAGCAAGGCCACAGATGCTAGAGGAAATTGTTGTCCTTCGTCGATCACCAATTGTTTTAACACGCGTTGCGCAATAAAAGAGGATGATGTAAGACCATAAGTAAGCGTGTTCAATTCGTACTCTTGAACTCCGCTGTCGAGGGCGGGTCGCCAGAATATATGTTGGTATATTCTATCTTGTGTACGTACTAAAATTTGGCGGTACATCATTCGTATGTCAGCACAAAGTGCATTTTGTGGGAACGAAATAAAAATATTATTTCGGGCAAACCTGATTGCAGTTTCGGACCAGCGTAAAGACGTTGATTGAGGGACTTAGCGGTCGAATCATTAGCAGATCCGTTGAACACCACTCGTAATTTGGTAGTACTGCTTGTGGTTTTATGAATGCCGTGGTGTGGTAAAATATAATCGGAGGGTTGCAGAGCAACATTCATGTGATTTAGAGATAGATATTCCTTGAGAAATGAATCATAAACCCTTTGATTTTCGGTTGAATTCCGAAGTCGCCGTTCTAAATTTAGATAACTGTTATAAGCAATTTCACGATTGCGCCCTAGAGGTTCGGCATTATCCTTGAAGGGTAGGGCTACAATGTAACGACCAGTTTCATCGCGAGAGTGGGTACTAACAAAATGTGCTTCACAATAATTGTCGTCAATATTCACAGCAGGAGGTTGCGAGACTTCTTCGAGCGCCCAAAAATTTTTCACTTCGCTTTCAAGAGGTTGCGACATTATACAAAGCGAAGTAGCGTTTGACGGTCCTTGCGGAGAAGGCACCTGTCCCAATAACACGTATCCAAAAATAGTGTCAATCGCTAGAGGTTTACCAAGACGGTTATTTGCGTTATCCGAAAATAATATGCTACAACATATGTCCGCTTCTAATAATATTTCTACCGGAGCCGATACATGGAAATTAGGGTCAGCCAAGGGTAAATGTTTAAATCGTTCATAAATTCCACGTGGTAAAGAACAACCAGGAATATTACCTGTAAGTTTTGGAAGAATAGAGGCACAAAAATTTATTCGTTGATCTGCATAATTGGAAAGTAGAAAACAATCGACTAGCCCTTTAGAATTAACAGCGGCATTGGCTAGTCCACACACCTTACTGTTATTGCGAACATATTTAAGACCCAAACGTTGCACGCAAGCAGAAGTGATCGCATTGATCTGGGACCCTGAATCAAGCACGCACCTTACAGGTTGAAAATCGCCATTGATGTCCCGAATCTTAGCTTGAATCGTTCCTAAAAGCACTGTGTAATTTTTAGGATTACTAGACACATTGCATGTAGAAACTGTTTCTTTCTTATCGGATGTGGAAGAGGTCACAGGGGTTATCGGTCCTGAAGTCGAGACAGGCGACGCATTATGCAAAAAGGTGTGATGGTATCTGGAGCTACATAACCCGCATCTTCCTTTAGAGTTGCAGCCCTTAATATGATTGCCTAAACATTTAAAACAACGCAACATTCTTTTTACAGCGGTGTATCTATCGGAAACATTTAATTTTTGAAAGTTTTTGCACCCGTAAATTGTATGCCCTTCATTACAATAGGGACACGAATTACGATCGCATTTTACTTGCGCACCGTTAGTGGATTCTTTTACAAAAAAAGACTTATTTAGATTATATTTGGAGCGCGGTGGCATATTTACGTTGGCGGGTTTTAAAGATTGAACATCTTCGTGCATTTCTGAGGTTTTATTCTGCGCGGTTAAAAATTCGAACAACTTAGCACAAGTCGGCACATTAGAATCCGCGCGTGCATCAAATGCATGTTGTAATTTAGGATCCAAATTACGATAACATAGAGAAAATAAAATAAAGTCCGATAAATCTTCAACGTCGGGAGCAGATTTCAAAGTGCTTACTGCGTTGAAATGTGTATTTATGAAATTTGATAAGGAACCAGTAGATTTAAATTCAAGAATTTTATTCAAATAAAAATTAACAATTCTGCGAGGTGAGTCATAACGATCTACCAGTTTTTTAAATACTTGCTCATACAAATTGGGATCTAACGCTAGATCAGAGACGACACTTAATGCTTCCTTATCGAGGTACGATCTAAAATATAAATATTTTAATGAGACTGGAATCGTGTACAACACTGCGGTAAGTAGTAATGAAATTATTCCACTTATCAATAGAACCATCAAAAACAGGAATTTCTAGGGGTTTTAAACATTCAACGGATGGACCCTTAAATGCCAGAGCATCCGCAGAAACCGATTTTGTAGAATTTTCTTTTAATTCTAAATATTTTGCACGAACTACGTCAAATAAGTCGTCGAAAGATGCTAGATTTAATTTTACATGTAGTTTAGGGTCAGTTTTAGTAGCGTTGAATTCTATTATTGCTACCTGTAGTTTTTCGAGAGCATTTTCAATAATCGGAAGCCTTTGCATTTTTGCTTCTAATAAGTTTAATTTACTTACATTTGCGGAAACAGCATAATCCCAAATGCCTTGCAAGCGACCAAATAAGGCTTCTTGTTGAGCTTGCAAAGAAATGCTGTTGAAAGACATTTTCAGAATAGCCTAAACAACACGCAAATATGTAATTGAATTAAAGTGTATTTTATAATTAAAACTGAATGCAAATATAAACAAACACACCTGTGCTGATAACCGTTTATCAACATGCAGGTTTCGATAAGAGTGAATTTATTTCAAATACTATTAAGAGCAACTTTGTAATAATTTAACCTAAAGCAAGCTCCTCTACAACCACGACGACAATTATATCACGCATCCGGCTCGAAGGACCAAAAAAAAATAAGGTATGTTCACGCCTAAGCGTAGCGGCTGGTTCACAATAACAAAATATGCGTAATAAAATGTTTATAAGGTATGGTTGCATAAAAAACTTACCCCGTGTTCAATTATCACTTTACACTCACCACTAAATACATAATTGGTTAGGTAGGAGAGGGTTCTGAAGGAAGGAATAGAGGTACCCAAGTTGTTATTTAATTAATTAACTGATAATGCCGACAAACCGGCGCGAGTGTGACATTTAATAATGGACTGTGTACTAAGAGAGAGCTGTGTCGACTATCTTATTGTTGTAACCAGCGCTCACCTTGCGATGCGCGAATAACAAATCGTAGTCGAGAGATAAGAGGAGCATGCTTTTATTTTATATTAGGCAAGGCGTAAACACCCTCTATTATGCTATACTTTTTAAAACCCGGTTCCGTTTATAACCATCTTTTGACACGTAGTAGCTCTTCACTCTGCTCCTGATTCCTCATTACCTCTTCATGTCCGTATATGGATCCATCCTGTCTCAAAATGTTGATGGCAATCATAATGTCACAAGGCCTCTTATTCACATTATCCTTACTTCTGCTGAACGCGTCCGCTATAAAATTATTCTCCCCTTTTATATATTTTATTTCAAAATCGAATTCTTGTAACAATAAACCCCACCGATATACTCTATTGTTGAAGAATCTGGTATACATCAGGGCACACAACGCTGAATGATCCGTCTCAATGACAAAATGTCGACCTATGAGGTAAAATTTAAGTTTACTTATGCCAAAAACCACCGCTGCCATCTCTTTCTCACTAATAGTGTAGTTCAGCACATGCGGCTTCAGTGTCCGTGAAGCAAAAGATATAGGAACCTCCTCACCATCCTGAACTTGATACAGCTCTGCCGCTAAGGCACTATCCGATGCATCCGTTCTTAAAATATACCCTATGTCAAATCTGGGATGCCTTAAAATGAGTTGCTCATAGAACTGCTCCAACAGGGTTAAATATGCTGCTTCTTGGCTCTCCGACCACTTCCATTTGACCCCTTTCTTCAAAAGTTTGAACAGCGGCCGTGCCTTCTCTGAGAATGCCGGTACAAACTTTTTATAAAAATTGAGAACTCCCAAAAATGCTATTAATTTCCGGATATTCTTCGGTCTTGGGTAGTTTAATATCTCGGATAGTCTCTCCTTGTCTATACACATACCCTCATGATTCACTACATATCCCAAAAGTTTTACCGTTTTTGAAAAAAACTCACACTTGTCAATATTCAATCTCAGACCTGCTAACTTCAATTCTAATAAAACTCTTTCTAAATGAGTGTAATGCTCCTTCTCGGTTTCACTAAAAATTAATATATCGTCTACATAGTGTATGCAAAACTGCTCATATGCTCCTAAAATTGCCTGCATGGCTTTAATTAATGCTGCACTCGATGTCGACAAACCATACGGTACTATTTTAAAGTTGTACACTTTCCCTTCTACGGAAAACCCCGTATACCTTCTAGACTCTTTGTGTAATGGAATTAGTCAGAACGAATTCCTTAAATCTAACTTACTGAATATAAATTTGCCACTTAATCTCGTCAAAAGTGTGTCCATGGACGGTGGACAATGGAATTGTGGTTTCGTCCTCTGATTTATCTTCCTAGCATCCAGACAAACGAATACTATTATCTTTTTTCTTAACCACAAGTAACGGATTTATAAAATGCGTATTTGAAAATTCAATTACGCCATCATTTAACATTCTAGTCAACTCCTGATTCACTTGCTCCCTATATGCTGCCGGTGTTGGATATACTTTTGCATGAAATGGTTCAGAATTGTCTACCTCTAAAACATGTTCTAATTTAACGCTGTGCTTGCCTCTACCCCTACTAACTCTGAATGTTTCTGTAATAAATTTTGTACCTCTCCTAACTTTTCTTCCGGGCATCTAATGGTGTCGATCTCTCTCACTTCTTCATCATCTTCTTCTATACTATTAATACATAACCCCATGTCATCTTTTGTGACATCATAACTTGTCTTTCAGGGCAATATCCTATCCACAATCCTAACTATTTTCCTCTCCATATTTATTATAACCCCTAACTTCGTCATGCAATCGACCCCTAATATCCCTTTAAACTTTAACCCAGGTACAATTATAAATTCTTGTTCACAGCTTACTGAACCTAACTCTACTTTCAAAATAACTACGCTATTTACAACAGCAAATCGTTTTTTATTCGGCGCAACCAGGTGACTTCTTTTTATTGGCATTATCCTGTCACACACTTTATTTTTAATTTCATTGACGAATTCCTCCGATACCAAACTCGCCTCAGCTCCTGAATCTAATAATGCTCCTAAATTTTTCTCAAAAATTTTAATTTCTATTATGGGCAAACAAAATGTTTCTACTATTTCTGCCTCAATTTCTTCTTCTATTTTCAAAAATTCCCTAGGATGTTTATATTTGTACACAGTGATGTCTAGTGGTTTGTCCTGCTTTAAAAATCCTGTCCAAATCTGTTTTCCCTACTCGGTCCTGGTCTAGCTGTCACTTCAGCGTATGTCCTAGACGTTTCCTCTCGTTCCGTGTTTGTATTTGAAGTCCCCCCGTATGTCCGGTGAACTGTTCTGTCTTGTAGGTCCCGGTCTCGGTGCAGGTCCCCTTCCTACACTGTTGCTTCTATAATATGGCCGTCGCGGTTCCCAATTTTGTCGCTGATATTGATAATTATTCTTCCGTTTAGCGTAATTGTCCCGTCTGCTGTCGAATCTAACCGTGTTTATCTGTCGTTCTCTAGGTTCCCGAGGTCGTCCACTGCTTACATCATCATACCTCTGCAGGTACTCCAGAAACATTTCCCTGTCCACTATGTTTTGTAGTGCTACGTGTTGTCTTACCTCAACCTCGAAATGTCGCGACAAATATTTTATAATCTGTCGGTCCGTCAGTGGTGGGTTCAGTTGCTTCGCAATGCTATACTTTCGTATAGCATATTGCTCCCTACTTCCTAAAAATTCTGCCTTAAATTTTCCCGTGATTAAGTCGTCTCGTACCTGGTCTTGTCTGTGGTCACTCCAATAATGCTTTAAAAATCTGTCCTCAAAGTCCGTGTAGGTGTCAATTTCCTGTCCTATTAAATTATACCAAACTTCAGCATGATCTTTTAGTAAAGCTTTTACAACATTTAACTTTGCCTGTTCATCGTATACGTTATTTATTAAACCTCTAACGTTATTAATAAATATCTGCGGGTTAACTCTACTAACCCATAAAATTTCATTTGCTGCTCTAAAGACACATTACCTGTTACAAACCTTGGACCATCTCCCATTAAAGTCGCTACATTATGCTTAATCCCGGTTACTTCTCTCTCAACCCGACCTAACTGATCCTTACACGAGTCCGTTACCTTAGTCATTTTTGCATTAATCTCGTCCTCACAGAAAATCCTTACATCAGTCCTTAATTGTCCCATTCCCAGATTTAAACCTCTAATATCACACTCATTTTTATCAACCCTATTTTCAACTTCCCCCATTTTTACCGTCAAACTATTTTTAAATTCAGAAAATTCTCTCGTCGATTTTTCTATTTTATCCCCTAATTCCTGGCTTAATTGGTCCAATTTTCTATTTGAGTCCTCTCTAACCCCGCTTAACGTCTCATTCATTTTTTCAAGCATCCTCATTATTATCTCGTTTCCTTGATCTCCTGATTCCGTCCTCGACTGATCCCTACTACCTCCAGCTTCCTCCATTTTCGAAGTTTTATCACACAAGGCACTATCGTCACTTTCAATTTCCACTCCTTGGCTCCTTAACCACTCCTTTCTCTGCATACATTCAAATCACTCTCACGCACACTAAAATACTCTTAAATTTATACAAAAAAAAAACTGAAACTCTCTCTCTCTCTCAGATCGCCAGTTTCCTGGAGTAAAATTACTAAAATTCTACTTGGAATTCGAGCCTCACTTTTGGGTCGCCATAAATTGCCGTGGAACTCGCGTAAAAACCTCACCAACAAAAATATATTCGAAAATTTTTTAAATTTTCAAAACTCGAAAATTGCACATAATAGAAAATTTTTCAAAAATTAAATAATTCAAAAAAATATAATTTCTTACCCGTTTTCCTCTCTTCCTCGGTTGAATTGCTTTCTTCAACTGCTTCCGGCTAGCTCAGTTGGACCTCCTCTTGGATATCTAGATTCACTTTCATATTCTCTATCGTTCACGCACACTCCCAATAAAACCACAAAATACAACAAACATACAATCTTTTATTTATCACTATTTACAAATAAAATTCAATATTATCCACATTTCAGTGATCAAGTTACACCTCAATAAATCCTATTTTGCAATGTCCTGTATTTTAATTTAAATTATCAAACACAGAATGTACCCGGAGTAAATGGGCCCTGAATAATACCTTATTTCTCATTCCTTCTTTATAATTTATTTTGAATCTACATAACTCTGGAGTATAGTGAGCTCATGATAACCCAGTTAATAACGAATAATGATGCCCTTATACTTTGCATACTCATACAACAAATTAAAAAAACAACCCATGTACTCTTCACAAAATTTAACTTCCTGATGGAACGTTAATAAGCTTTATATACACATTCAGATTTCTATTTAAATACCATAATAAAGTTAGTTATACGTATTATGTTTAATACCCACAATAATGCACAATACCTTCAAAATTCACTCTCATACGTCACCCAATATTCATAGTTTCATAGTTTATAACAACACAATTTCAAAGCGTTACCTGGAATTACTAGAAGATTTCTGCTCCGTTGACGATGCCGTGTATTTACTTCTTTCTGCTCTGCAGGCCGCTTCTAGTTATTAGTAGAAGAACCCCATTTAAGTTGAGCTGCTAGCGCTTCCTTCACGGTGTATCCAATTTCCAAATCCAAACTAATTATACTTCTTTCATAATTATTTAATTTAATCCTCGTTACATAACGTTACTACACGAGTTGGTAAAAATATAGGTAATACCTCAATAAAATCTAAACTCGGCACAACCCGCGTACAAATTATGAGGCTAACACCGTGCAATATAATTTAAAATAATTTTATTATACTTACAAGCTCGTGATAACTTTCATACGTAGTCTGAAGCGATCGAAATATTAAGGGCTTTTATTCTATTTTGAAAAGGTATACAATTTCCGATGTCACCTCTGGCCGACCCGAAGTCCTTTATTTACAATAACACGTTCTTAAAATTTTGATCTCAACCGATTTCCAAATCTGCGAAATTCAGCGCATTGTTGCGATCTTTTCTTAAAATTAATCTACACTATTCTCGTGTTTGTCTGATGTCCAACTAACAATATCCACCAATAGTCTATCCATTGACGTCTCACAAATCCCGCCTATACTAACGCTGCTTTAAATAACCTCTCATTAGTGTTTACTGCGAACACATTCGACCGTTTACCCGATATTCTTTAAAACTTGTTTATTATCTATAAAAATAATTGGAACTTGACATTTAGAAAACTGCAGGGGTTTAGTTTTAACAAACGTTTTAAATAACATTTCTACGAGTTGGATTTTCAGCGTATTTCAACCCCACCGATATATTTGTTTGTTAGCAACGCGTTTCACTTTGGTATTATTGATTTGTCACGCTTTTATGCATATTATACGTAAATAACCGTTCAATTAAACTCAATTAAATTAATAAATTAATGGCATTGGCTTCTAACATTTTTTTCTTTACGAACTTAACTAAATTTTATTCATTATTTGTAAAATTTTGTTACTACTTGTTACTTAAAAATGAACTAACTGGAATAAATTTCGCACGTAATTCTGGTTGTTTCCTTTATACATGGTGAAATTGCTTCGTTTGTATTTACTTTTAACCCTTTAAAACCACTATAATATATATATATATATATATATATATGTAGTTTCTGTGCGAGTAAATTTTTTGCCTCTTAAAAAACATCAAATTGGTCTTGGTATGAAGAAGTAATTGCTATGAGACTTTTCAATACATTCTCACCAAATAACAAATCAAGGCTTAGTTTCTGAAGTATTTTGGAAGCCTCACCAAAATGTCTTGGAATTTTATTCCAAAATGTAGTCATAACAAGATTTTGTATTTGTATCATTTGTTTAGACAGACCCAGCGCTTCTAATTTTGTTTAATTTTTTCTAAAGGATCCTTTGATATCTTTTCTACACAATCATATATTTGAGAATAACTTGTATTTAAAGCTTTTGCCCCATCTTCCTTACAGATCCAAAAAGTGCTACTAAGCGACTTACCGCATAGTTTTTTTGTATATGCTGTTGTAGTAAATGCCACCGGTATGTGGAGGCTCCAAAAAATGCATACAGTTTTTTCAAAAAAAGAAAAATTTTTGTGGTTTCAAGGCTTACGCCAACAGCACATTCTCCAACTAAATTAAGTGAATACGTAAACCATGGGATAAAAAGCAACATCTACTATTTCGCAAATGTAAGTCTGTAGATCCTTATATCCGGCCACGTTACTTGCGTTGTCGTATGACTGTCCTCGACAATATTTTAAAGTAAGTTCATTTTCAGTAAGAAAATTGATCACCACTTCGGCTAAAGGTTTTCTTGCATGAGAAAAAATAGGTACAAAACATAAAATCTTTTATGCACTTATACGCCTCCTTCAGTTGAACAGTAGCGAATAACAATTGATAATTGATCCACGTGCGACAGATCTGGAGTTGAGTCTACTATTAGCAAATAATACTTCGCCAGTTTAATATCTTTTATAATTTTTCTACGAATTCTTGCGGACATTTATTCAATAAACTCCTCACATACGGTTTTGGACACGTGGGAAACATTGCCCTTTCTTTTATTGCCTAAATTATTAATATGGTTCTTTAGAAAAGGATCGAATGTTGCGACTACTTCCAATATTCCCATATAAAGACCGTTTGATTAGGACCCAAAAATCTCGTTATCGCCGCGAAATGGCAAACCTCTTTCCGCTAAAAATTTAATCACAACAATTCTTTTAAGTGCTTCTATCCAATAAGCATTTTCTTTTGCAAATGCTTCACAAATATTTGTATCTACTCTACTTTTGAAATTACTCCTTTCTATGATTAGTGCTGTTTTCGTGTGATGCGATTTTTTCAATGCCTTTTTCCAATCCGAAAATCCACGGTTAAATGGAACGCTTTTTTTTCGATTGAAAAGTTTGCAAGCAAAACAGAAAATGTTGCCATTGCTAGAAGAATATAACAATCCCTGGCGTCTAACAGTTTCTCCAATCACGAGAGTTTTGTACAATGTTGTATCGGAAAACTTTCTATTTTGTGATTTATATGATCTTATTGAAACCTTATATTGTTTAACAGATTTACAATTTTGAAAATACTAGGCTCCTTTTCCTAGGTAACTATCGATTAAATTATCGTTGACTATCTCAGGCCATAAAGCCGGATCGCTGTTTGGTAGGTAATAATCATCCCGATTGGGAGTCGATACTGGAAAGCTCTTTGTAAATCTTACTAAAAATAAATTCAGAACTAAATATGAAAGTAGGTGGAATACAGGCTTTCTGCCGCCACATTTGCTCCCAAAACCCACATTTGCTCCCAAATTTACATGTAAATTCCCATAAAGAGCAAATGTGGAGGAGTGACGTTCTGGACCCAATTTTGCTCCAGCATCCACATTTGCTCCCAAATTTACATGTAAATCCCCATAAGGAGGAAATGAAGAAATCTCTTCATTTCCCTCCTCATTTTCCTCACTCATCTAGACCAAATAGTTTTCTTCGATCATATGTAAACCCCATAAGGAGCAAATGTGGAGATGTGACTCCCACCTTGCTCTCCGTCTTGCTCGGACACCCCACAACCATTTTGATTACGTCACACCCTCATTCTTTCCACCCGCGAGATAAATCTTTGTCCGCATTTCCACCCACAAGATAAATGTACCTTGTTTGGTATCAATTAATATTAGAATTTTCTCAGCTACCCAAATCTCTAAAAATTTCTTAGATATCATCATCCCACAGGGAACTACCCCAATTTTAAGATTTTTTGCTGGTACCGATTTCTAACTGTCCTTATAAATTTTTTTAGCCATGCGATACATTAAACTAGTCTAGAATTTTCTCAGCTACCCGAATCTGCAAACAGATTTAAAATCCAACCACCCCTTACAAAGTTACACATATGCTCTCTGCGAGATAAATCTTTCTCCACATTTCCATCCACGAGATAAATCTATATTGTTTGGTATCAATTAATATTAGATTTTTCTCAGCTACGCGAGTTAAAGTTCGGGCCTTTGGAGCTGGTTTTTTAAAAAAAACGTCGACACTTTAACAATTTTTTATTTAATAAGTTAAACAGAAATTACAAGAAATTTGGAATAGCTGGTTCATAATAACTTTAATAAAAAAATAATTAATTGTACTGGTGAGTAGCTCAAACAACGAAGTATGGAGTTTGAAGACTTTTATAATAACCTGCCCCTCACACGGCTGTGAGAACTTGCAGATCTCATGTCTGCGTTTCTCTTTAATTGTACACTTTATTACAATGTAACAACTTAATTCTAAGTAATTGCGGTCTGTTGACCGCCTGTGACCTGCCACCTGCAGTATCACTGCCCTCACGGATGCAAAGTTGCATGTCCGTTCACATGAACTGTCGATAACCTCTCTGGGTTATCCTTGTGTTACAATGTTGCATTGAACTTATACTTTTACTTAATAATTTCTAATAATTCCTATTCGATTCAATATATCAATATATATATATGTAATTGGGGGATACATAACTCGCGAATCTCTAGGAATTTTTCAGATAGAATCATCCCCCAGAGAGCTACCCTCACTTTAAGATTTTTTTTTATCGGTAGCGATTTTTAACCGTCCGCATAAATTTTTTTAGCCATGTGACACATCTTGCTAGTCTAGAATTTTATGCCGAATTCGAATCTGCAAACAGATTTGCAATAGGATCACCCCTTACCGTTTTACACACGCCTTCTAAATTATAACTTTCCTGCCGCTCATACCTAAAAAAATCTAAAAACCATTCTTAAAAACCTTTTATTACAGACAATTTTTACTAATACAGTTTAAATTTTGTAAACCACATTTCTAAATACATATTCACAATTTTTATTCTTAACCTAGAACTCCTTATATCGGTTTATACTTATTAATATTTACTTCCAAATAGAGCACCTTTTCCAAAGACCAACCGGGCCCACATGTTTCAAATTCCTCTGATTTTGTTCTTATGGTTTCGCTTAAGACCTCGTACATATTTTCCAGATTACTAGAAGACGTTATAACCATATTTTTTGTGTTAAAGGATTTCACATCGGAAGTCTCTTCCCCCATTTTGGTGTAAACACCGTAGAGTTCGCAATAGACTTTTATTGCTGTATGTTGTATTTTTTTTTAATTAATTAATCGAATAAATCGCTCTTTCTGCTTCCGAAGAAACTCGGACACTCCATCGTCGACACTGGTTTTCTTTATGCGATAGCTAGCCATACGGTTGTTAAACGCAGTGCTAACCAATTCTACACCATCGTCGCTAGTAGCGGTAGCTGATGCATTTTTATGTTTGTTGTTCCGTAGATGACCAGGGTATGCAGACTTTAACACTTCCATGTCGCACATTTTACACAGAATCCGTGACTGCTTCGTACAAGGCCCTTTAACAGCTGGCGGAGTTGAACGATTACGGCTTAATGACATGCCGTGCTGTTTTTCCTTGTGTCGCTGTAAGTTGTCCATTCTCGTAAAAGCGATACCGCAAGACCCACAGTTTAAGTACTTTGCTGCGGACGGATGTATAAGCTTAACCGTGGACGATGCTACACCACGACATTTGTTCTGGTGCCGTTTGAGAGCATTTTTTCAGGTATAGGAGGCACCGCAAGAGTCACATTTAAAAACGTTTGCAGGTACCATTTTAGTACAGAACAAAATCCGCACTATAAGACTTTGGTTAAACTTGTAAGCAAACTAACTTATAACTAAAGAGTTTACTCTTGCGTACCTGCTTTATGTACCCTATAGAATGCAAACCGAAGGTTTCAAAGACAACCGAACGATGTTGAGGATTCAGCGGGAAACTAAATGACGTCATCCTTTGCCAATCCTTACTGCTCGTCTAGTACATTTACCGCCAATGCATGCACCTGGTTCGCATCGTCGATGGTGCGAATGCCGTTAGTAGAGACATCGGAAACGCCTTCCATGTTATACGGATCGCGTGCATATTAAAAATCCAAAAGGGTGGTAGCACACGCACACAAATTGTGTGCAAGTCGTGCTGTAGAAGACGCAGTGCTACTATAAACAAAAACTTAATAAAAACACTTTAAACCTTTACAAAGGGAATACCAAACTTGTTGTTTACAGAATACTTACTAATAAAGCAATTTAATTTTAAATAACTTCTACGTCATATTTTAGGAAATGGAAGGCTTGAATATTTTCTAAATGAATCACCAAGCGAAAGTATATGCTTAGCGGTATTAAAATTAACCATTAATTTCCCATTTTTACGACCGTGGTTAATTATAGATTAAAATTTAATTTGTTCACGTTCGAGCTTCCCGTAAACTAACATATTTTATAGTAGCAGTGCGCTGTATAATACATGCATACCCCTTCGCCGCGCTACTGCTATTCTTGTAGTTGCTAGAAAAAGTCACTCTCGTTTTTACTGTTAGGACCGATGCAAAGCACCATTTTATACTTTCTATAGCACATCGCGCACTTTTTCGTCTGATAATTAAATTTTGCTTCTGTAGGCTTTTACACTTTCGCATATTTAAACATCTAATACGATCGATTAACCACTTTCGATTATTCTAACGGGAACCACCATACATTCCGCCGCACCGTTCTTTTTGAATACAACGATCCGATGGGCTTCCACACTAACACCTAACGTATCTTTCCTATTATTTGTTAAACAAAAACTACTGGTATTGCCATTCCCGTATGCGGACGCAAGCAGATGTTTGTGGATGTGTACGAGAATATGCAACCATATACATTAATCACTCTAAGCTATTTTATTTAGTCCAAGAAAACTACTATTTTTCTAAACCACAATTACTAATCGCCTTTTTAGGTTTAACACTTCTACCATTCCCCAATGACTGGTGCTACGTACATAAAAACTTTAATTTTTTATTGGAAAGAGTTCTTATTCTCCCACGCACTGTTGCGTTGTTGCATGCCCACCCCTTTTGGGAATATATGCTCGTTATAGGTCGTAGGACCCTCGGTTTTACATAACTACACTTCGTGAGACCCCTTTAATCTTTTTAATCGCGTCTTTCTTGCCTACAATACAGTAGGACATAGCCTTACTACCAACAAATTCTAATACTGGACCCCCATTAAATTCGTCTTTAAATTTCTCTTCAACTTTTTTTGTCGACAAGTGTTATATTGTATTTATTATACGCGGTCTAGTCACTCTTTTAAGATAAATATATCTTTTTTGGTATCAACTAATATTAAATTTTTCTAGGGACCCCAAATCTGTAAATAGATTTTAAATAGGACCACCCCATACAAAGTTATACCTTTTAAAGACCCAAATCACTAATTTTTGCTCATCTTTATTAACTCCATCTTTAGAACCTTTTTTTGCTACGCAAGACATATGCCTTAGCCAACCATCTCCCGAGAAATCTAAAACCGCTGTGTTCCGCGAACACAACGTGGAGATAACACGTATACTCTGTCAACCGAGATAGAAACAGGAAGGATTTGGAAGGTCGGAGAAGAACTTAAAAATTATGGAATTTGAAAACTAATATATACAATAGATTTACAAAATCTGTACAACAATCTTATATCTTTATGCCTCCCATGCGTATGTTGATGTGCTTCCAGGATGACGTTACGCTTATCATCTTTCTTCGATAAACTAATTTTATTAATTATCTGCGTGTACAAATCGTATTTTTTACTCCGGATACATACGCAGGCAAATACTCGATACCATCCAAATAAAGAATTGGATGCTTGGTGACTGTTAACTTCTGCATCCCTCGTGTACGCCCAAACACATCCCAACCCGTGTGCACTTCTGCCCATGCGGACCCCTGCGCGCGCACTCCTACCTATGCGCACTGCTCATGCGCACCCCTGAGCGTGTGCACCTCCGCCCATGCGCACTGCCCATGCGCACCCCTTTCTGTGCGACTGCTATTTCGTGATAAAGTCACAGTCTTTTGTAAACAAAGAGCAATGTAATACTATTTTAAGATGTTTATTCTGACATACATAACAAAAATTAAAAATATTTAATGCCAAGCATGGAGCCATTTAAACTTAATTTTAATACAAAGTTATACACAGAAGACAGTCCTTTCTTTATGTTTGTATGGAATGGTTTTAATTTTATCTAATTTTATTCGCAGCTTAAAATTTAGATCGACACCAAAGTCCTCTATCTCCTTTTCTAGCCAATAGTTTGATACATAGAGACCGTCTAGGTTTTCAAATTGTAAAGTGTGCCGATGTTTGCCTTTATATTTAAACTCTTTGATTTCACCGACAACCAGATCCATTCCTTCGTGTAATTCTTGCAGCTTGTGACAATCTTTTAATCGCAGCTTTCTCACTATATCATGGATACGTATGTTGTTAGCTTGATCGACTTCTCCTTGTAGGTATTGGAGGAAATCCTTATTCTCCCACACACTGTTGCGTAGTTGCATGTTCACCACTTTTGGAAATATATGCTTGTTATAGGTTGTAAGACTTCGGTTTTAAATGATCCAAAAGGTTCTTTACTAGGCAAATATACAATGTTTAGCGGAACCCCTTTACGTGTGGTGTACGCCAAAGTTACGAAAACCGCATTCTTTAGTCCGTCTTTGTTATCTGCCATTTTGATAAATACGTTTTTAGAATAACCCTTTAAAAAGTATACGGATTTAGCACCATCCTTTTCCGCAAGAACGCCTACATAACTAAAAGAGTCTTTTTTACTAACCGCAAAAGCATACAGCTTGTAGAACCCGGATGTATTTAAGTAAGTCCATCGGCACATAAAATAATCTTTTAATTCTTCCTCATTTTCTCTAATAAGATGTTCTTTGTCTAACACAACTTTGTATTGTTCGCGTATTGTCGCAGTGTTTTCCATGTAGTCCAATTTTCGCCTTTTTGCATCCATTTCCTCTAATTCCAGTTGTCTTTTCCTTCCACTTACAGCGTATGGCATGCATAATGGGGCAATTTCCTTTAGCGTAAACGGATAGAGTTTACTACCACTATTTACGCGTTGTCGTACAACCTCTGGGCGAATGTTAGGCGTATTTATCAACCCCAATTCCGAAATGACTATTTCTTTTGGAATTGTAGAATATGACGTTGCAGATTGTGTGAAATATGTACTACCTGCTTTAATTTAGCACTTGTGTAAGATCTTTATTTTATCTTAGCTGTATTCCTCCTCTACTATCTCCAAATAATTTACAGGTAAATAGTTAAAACTAAAAGCCGAAAACACATACTTTATCAATTTTTCCCTTTCCTTTGGTTTTTCGGACAACTTAATTTGCAACCCCGTCAATTTCTTTGCATTGCCATTCCCCCAATACATGTACTGTAGTAGGTCATTATACGCTAAACAGCAGCTATTTTGTAGCTTGTACGATAGCTTACTCAACATTTTGGCAAGTGGTACCGAGTACATTGGCACCTTTAGGAAGTATAACATACTATCTTCCAATAAGGTTAAACAGTCTTTTAAGGGATTATACACCCGTTCCGCACTGACATAGCCTCCAATTGTACAGTTGTATATTGTCGCTTCTAATCGCGTAATACCATGTTCTTTGGCCAAAGTAGACGCAAATGTTTTCCTTAAACGTACATTTGGACAACGTAAAAAATCTAGTATATGATTGCCAAGTTGTTTATTAACACCAGGACTTGTTATCTGACACACAAATTTGTTGTATATCTTAATTCTTGCATTGGTTGTTAGTTAACAACACAAGGTACATTTTAGTATGTCCTCGACTACGTACACTGGCCCGCCCGTCCGGCCGCCCACTAGCTTATCTAACACACAAATTGGTTGTATATCTTAATTCTTGCATTGGTTGTTAACCATGTTAAACAATCAATTCCCGCAGTTTTATCGTTGTGAACTATAATATTACACTTTTCTTCGTATTCTCCCTTATTGCATAAGTTATGCTTTGTAGTTAAATAATTACACATCTCCATCTTGCTAAATATGCCCGCAAAATCTTGGGTTACATTCATCTCAAAAAGATAGTAATAATCTTTTTTGAGTTTGTCTAATATATCTGGTAGTTCCTACAATAAAGTTTCCAACTTAACATCTGCTAGTTCCACTTTGTATGGAACACATATAGGATTTTGGAATTTTTTTTCAATGCTTTTGAGGTCTTCTTTTCCGATAATTTTTTTTACTCCCAGACCCATCTTGTTAGTGCAGAGAAAACGGAAGCTTAGCTTTAACACCATGCCTAGCGGAAACAAACCGGTCGAACTTTCTTTGTAGATAGCTGTTAAATGCAGCACAAATTTCTTTTTTAGGATAAACATCCTTTTGTTTGCAGATGTTTGCTCGGCGTCAGAAAGGTTGCAAATTTTAACCAACATTATATTGCTACAAAATGGTTCTGTAATTGGTGTGTGTAGTCCACCAGTCAGCATCTGCTCGCATTCGACATAACAAATATTACCATAGCTTGATGCACTCGTACGCAGGTGGCACAACAACATTTTGATCTTTCGTAATTGAATACGAAAATTGCTCTTATTTACCCTACAGAGTAGGGGCGAATATTGCCGAAGATAACCGAATATGTCGGGTACCGTCATATCGCTTACATTCTCTTGTTTAGGAACAGTTTTGTTATCCGACCTAGATCGGATTTAATCCGACCTAGGTCGAACTGGGCAGTGCGCATCGACATATGTCCGGATATATGTAGGATGTTGGTTAGGATGAAATTACCCCATGGGTGAAATTACCCCAAGGGTAAAATTGCCTCCGACCTAGGTTGGATGTGGACTTGTCGGAGATAGGTTAGCTAGTGTTGTCCGGAGTTAGGTTAGGTTAGCTGGACTTGTGTGGACTTAGGTTAGATAAAAGTAAAATTGATAGGTTAGGCCGTTTTAATGAGTTTTCTCATTAAACACCCATTAGCACTAATTGCTTTTTAATGAGAAAACTCATTAAAAACGGCCTAATCTATCAATTTTTACGTTTATCTAACCTAAGTCCACACAAGATCAGCTAACCTAACCTAACTCCGGACAACACTAGCTAACCTATCTTCTGACAAGTCCACATCCAACCTAGGTCGGAGGCAATTTTACCCTATGGGGTAATTTCACCCTATGGGGTAATTTCATCCTAACCTAACATCCTACATATATCCGGACATATGTCGATGCGCACTCCTGCCCAGTTCGACCTAGGTCGGATTAAATCCGATCTAGGTCGGATAACAAAACTGTTCCTAAACAAGAGAATGTAAGCGATATGACGGTGCCCGACATATTCGGTTATCTTCGGCAATATTCACCCCCACTCTGTAGGGTACATAAGGGCAATTTTCGTATTCAATTACGAAAGATCGAAATGTTGTTGTGCTACCTGCGTACGAGTGCATCAAGCTATGGTAATATTTGTTATGTCGAATGCGAGCAGATGCTGACTGGTGGACTACAAACACCAATTACAGAACCATTTTGTGGCAATATAATGTTGGTTAAAATTTGCAACCTTTTCGACGCCGAGCCTACATCTGCAAACAAAAGGATGTTTATCCTATAAAAGAAATTTGTGGTGCATTTAACAGCTATCTACAAAGAAAGTTCGACCGGTTTGTTTTCGCTAGGCATGGTGTTAAAGCTAAGCTTCCGTTTTCTCTGGAAAGCACTAACAAGATGGGTCTGGGGGTAAAAGAAATTATCGGAAAAGAAGACCTCAAAGGTATTGAAAAAAAGTTCCAAAATCCTATATGTGTTCCATACAAAGTGGAACTAGCAGATGTTAAGTTGGAAACTTTATTGTAGGAACTACCAGATATATTAGACGAACTCAAAAAAGATTATTACTATTTTTTTGAGATGGATGTAACCCAAGATTTTGCGGGCATATTTAGCAAGATGGAGATGTGTAATTATTTAACTACAAACCATAACTTTTGCTATAAGGGCGAATACGAAGAAAAGTGCAATATTATAGTTGACAACAATAAAACTGTGGGAATTGATTGTTTAACATGGTTAACAACCAATGCAAGAATTAAGATATACAACAAATTTGTGTGTTAGATAAGCTAGTGGGCGGCCGGACGGGCGGGCCAGTGTACGTAGTCGAGGACATACTAAAAAGTACCTTGTGTTGTTAACTAACAACCAATGCAAGAATTAAGATATACAACAAATTTGTGTGTCAGATAACAAGTCCTGGTGTTAATAAACAACTTGGCAATCATATACTAGTTTTTTACGTTGTCTAGATGTACGTTTAAGGGGAACATTTGCGTCTACTTTGGCCGAAGAACATGGTATTACGCGATTGGAAGCGACAATGTACAACTGTACAATTGGAAGCTATGTCAGTGCGGAACGGGTGTATAATCCCTTAAAAGACTGTTCAACCTTATTAGAAGATAGTATGTTATACTTCCTAAAGGTGCCAATGTACTCGGTACCACTTGCCAAAATGTTGAGTAAGCTATCGTACAAGCTACAAAATAGCTGCTGTTTAGCGTATAATGACCTACTACAGTACATGTATTGGGGGAATGGCAATGCAAAGAAATTGACGGGGTTGCAAATTGTTGTCCGAAAACCAAAGGAAAGGGAAAATTGATAAAGTATGTGTTTTCGGCTTTTAGTTTTAACTATTTACCTGTAAATTATTTGGAGATAGTAGAGGAGGAATACAGCTAAGATAAAATAAAGATCTTACACAAGTGCTACATTAAAGCAGGTAGTACATATTTCACACAATCTGCAACGTCATATTCTACAATTCCAAAAGAAATAGTCATTTCGGAATTGGGGTTGATAAATACGCCTAACATTCGCCCAGAGGTTGTTCGACAACGCGTAAATAGTGGTAGTAAACTCTATCTGTTTACGCTAAAGGAAATTGCCCCATTATGCATGCCATACGCTGTAAGTGGAAGGAAAAGACAACTGGAATTAGAGGAAATGGATGGAAAAAGGCGAAAATTGGACTACATGGAAAACACTGCGACAATACGCAAACAATACAAAGTTGTGTTAGACAAAGAACATCTTATTAGAGAAAATGAGGAAGAATTAAAAGATTATTTTATGTGCCGATGGACTGACTTAAATACATCCGGGTTCTACAAGCTGTATGCATTTGCGGTTAGTAAAAAAGACTCCTTTAGTTATGTAGGCGTTCTTGCGGAAAAGGATGGTGCTAAATCCGTATACTTTTTAAAAGGTTATTCTAAAAACGTATTTATCAAAATGGCAGATAACAAAGACGAACTAAGGACTTTTTGTTATGTATGTCAGAATAAACATCTTAAAATAGTATTACATTGCTCTTTGTTTACAAAAGACTGTGACGTTACCACGAAATAGCAGTCGCACAGAAAGGGGTGCGCATGGGCAGTGCGTATAGGTAGGAGTGCGCGCGCAGGGGTGCGCATGGGCAGAAGTGCACACGGGTTGGGATGTGTTTGGGCGTACACGAGGGATGCAGAAGTTAACAGTCACCAAGCATCCAATTCTTTATTTGGATGGTATCGAGTACTTGCCTGCGTATGTATCCGGAGTAAAAAATACGATTTGTACAAGCAGATAATTAATAAAATTAGTTTATCGAGGAAAGATGATAAGCGTAACGTCATCCTGGAAGCACATCAACATACGCATGGGAGGCATAAAGATATAAGATAGTTGTACAGATTTTGTAAATCTATTGTATATATTAGTTTTCAAATTTCATAATTTTTAAGTTCTTCTCCGACCTTCCAAATCCTTCCTGTTTCTATCTCGGTTGACAGAGTATCCGCGTTATCTCCACGTTCTGTTCGCGGAACACAGCGGTTTTAGATTTCTCGGGAGATGGTTGGCTAAGGCATATGTCTTGCGTAGCAAAAAAAGGTTCTAAAGATGGAGTTAATAAAGATGAGCAAAAATTAGTGATTTGGGTCTTTAAAAGGTATACCTTTGTATGGGGTGGTCCTATTTAAAATCTATTTACAGATTTGGGGTCCCTAGAAAAATTTAATATTAGTTGATACCAAAAAAGATATATTTATCTTAAAAGAGTGACTAGACCGCGTATAATAAATACAATATAACACTTGTCGACAAAAAAGTTGTAGGGAAATTTAAAGACGAATTTAATGGGGGTCCAGTATTAGAATTTGTTGGTAGTAAGCCTAAGTGCTACTGTATTGTAGGCAAGAAAGACGCGATTAAAAAGAGTAAAGGGGTTACACGAAGTGTAGTTATGTAAAACAGAGGGTCCTACAACCTATAAATAACGAGCATATATTCCCAAAAGGGGTGGGCATGCAACAACGCAACAGTGCGTGGGAGAATAAGAATTCTTTCCAATAAAAAATTAAAGTTTTCATGTACGTAGCACCAGTCATTGGGGAATGGTAGAAGTGTTAAACCTAAAAAGGCGATTAGTAATTGTGGTTTAGAAAAATAGTAGTTTTCTTGGACTAAATAAAATAGCTTAGAGTGATTAATGTATATGGTTGCATATTCTCGTACACATCCACAAACATCTGCTTGCGTCCGCATACGGGAATGGCGATACCAGTAGTTTTTGTTTAACAAATAATAGGAAAGATACGTTAGGTGTTAGTGTGGAAGCCCATCGGATCGTTGTATTCAAAAAGAACGGTGCGGCGGAATGTATGGTGGTTCCCGTTAGAATAATCGAAAGTGGTTAATCGATCGTATTAGATGTTTAAATATGCGAAAGTGTAAAAGCCTACAAAAGCAAAATTTAATTATCAGACGAAAAAGTGCGCGATGTGCTATAGAAAGTATAAAATGGTGCTTTGCATCGGTCCTAACAGTAAAAAGGAGAGTGATTTTTTCTAGCAACTACAAAAATAGCAGTAGCGCGGCGAAGGGGTATGCATGTATTATACAGCGCACTGCTACTATAAAATATGTTAGTTTACGGGAAGCTCGAACGTGAACAAATTAAATTTTAATCTATAATTAACCACGGTCGTAAAAATGGTAAATTAATGGTTAATTTTAATACCGCTAAGCATATACTTTCGCTTGGTGATTCATTTAGAAAATATTCAAGCCTACCATTTCCTAAAATATGACGTAGAAGTTATTTAAAATTAAATTGCTTTATTAGTAAGTATTCTGTAGACAACAAGTTTGGTATTTCCTTAGTAAAGGTTTAAAGTGTTTTTATTAAGTTTTTGTTTATAGTAGCACTGCGTCTTCTAAAGCACGACTTGCACACAATTTGTGTGCGTGTGCTACCACCCTTTTGGATTTTTAATATGCACGCGATCCGTATAACATGGAAGACGTTTCCGATGTTTCTACTAACGGCATTCGCACCATCGACGATGCGAACCAGGTGCATGCATTGGCGGTAAATGTACTAGACGAGCAGTAAGGATTGGCAAAGGATGACGTCATTTAGTTTCCCGCTGAATCCTCAACATCGTTCGGCCGTCTTTGGAAACCTTCGGTTTGCATTCTATAGGGTACATAAAGCAGGTACGCAAGAGTAAACTCTTTAGTTATAAGTTAGTTTGCTTACAAGTTTAACCAAAGTCTTATAGTGCGGATTTTGTTCTGTACTAAAATGGTACCTGCAAACGTTTTTAAATGTGACTCTTGCGGTGCCTCCTATACCTGAAAAAATGCTCTCAAACGGCACCAGAACAAATGTCGTGGTGTAGCATCGTCTACGGTTAAGCTTATACATCCGTCCGCAGCAAAGTACTTAAACTGTGGGTCTTGCGGTATCGCTTTTACGAAAATGGACAACTTACAGCGACACAAGGAAAAACAGCACGGCATGTCATTAAGCCGTAAACGTTCAACTCCGCCAGCTGTTAAAGGGCCTTGTACGAAGCAGTCACGGATTCTGTGTAAAGTGTGCGACATGGAAGTGTTAAAGTCTGCATACCCTGGTCATCTACGGAGCAACAAACATAAAAATGCATCAGTTACCGTTACTAGCGACGATGGTGTAGAAATGGTTAGCACTGCGTTTAACAACCGTATGGCTAGCTATCGCATAAAGAACGCCAGTGTCGACGATGGAGGGTCCAAGTTTCTTCGGAATCAGAAAAAGCGATTTATTTATTCGATTAATTAATTAAAAGAGAATACAACATACAGCAATAAAAGTCTATTGCGAACTCTACGGTGTTTACACCAAAATGGGGGAAGAGACTACCGATGTGAAATCCTTTAACACAAAAAATATGGTTATAACGTCTTCTAGTAATCTGGAAAATATGTACGAGGTCTTAAGCGAAACCATAAGAACAAAATCAGAGGAATTTGAAACATGTGGGCCCGGTTGGTCTTTGGAAAAGGTGCTCTATTTAGAAATTAATATTAATAAGTATAAACCGATATAAGGAGTTCTAGGTTAAGAATAAAAATTGTGAATATGTATTTAGAAATGTGGTTTACAAAATTTAAACTGTATTAGTAAAAATTGTCTGTAATAAAAAGTTTTTAAGAATGGTTTTTAGATTTTTTTAGGTATGAGCGGCAGGAAAGTTATAATTTAGAAGGCGTGTGTGAAACGGTAAGGGGTGATCCTATTGCAAATCTGTTTGCAGAT
Organism: Platerodrilus igneus; assembly: GCA_036346225.1. Lineage (NCBI taxonomy): Eukaryota > Metazoa > Arthropoda > Insecta > Coleoptera > Lycidae > Platerodrilus > Platerodrilus igneus. The sequence continues at coordinate 75,057 of JARFIW010001454.1, read as the reverse complement.
TCAAATTCTGCATAAAATTCTAGACCAGCAAGATATGTCACATGGCTAAAAAAATTTATGCGGACGGTTAAAAATCGCTACCGATAAAAAAAATCTTAAAATGAGGGTAGTTCTCTGGGGAATGACTCTATCTTAAAAATTATTAGAGATTCGCGCAGCTGAGAAAAATCTAATATTAATTGATACCAAACAATATAGATTTATCTCGTGGGTGGAAATGTGGAGAAAGATTTATCTCGCAGAGAGCATATGTGTAACTTTGTAAGGGGTGGTTGGATTTTAAATCTGTTTGCAGATTCGGGTAGCTGAGAAAATTCTAGACTAGTTTGATGTATCGCATGGCTAAAAAATATATAAGGACAGTTAGAAATCGCTACCAGCAAAAAATTGGGGTAGTTCCCTGGGGGATGATGATATCTAAGAAATTTTTAGAGATTCGGGTAGCTGAGAAAATTCTAATATTAATTGATACCAAACAAGGTACATTTATCTTGTGGGTGGAAATGCGGAGAAAGATTTATCTCGCGGGTGGAAAGAATGCGGGTGTGACGTAATCAAAATGGTTGTGGGGTGTCCGAGCAAGGCGGAGAGCAAGGTGGGAGTCACATCTCCACATTTGCTCCTTATGGGGTTTACATATCGTCGAAGAAAACTATTTGGTCTAGATGAGTGAGAAAAATGAGGAGGGAAATGAGGAGATTTCCTCATTTCCTCCTAATGGGGATTTACATGTAAATTTGGGAGCAAATGTGGTTGCTGGAGCAAATGTGGGTCCAGAACGTCACTCCTCCACATTTGCTCTTTATGGGAATTTACATGTAAATTTGGGAGCAAATGTGGCGGCAGAAAGCCTGTACTCCCCCTACTTATGAATTATACCCGCAACTAGAATCATTACCTTCGCGTGGTTGCAAATTTCGCGTACTCGCTAAACTAAGTAGATTATCACTGCTATTTATGCCGTCACTTGTATTTTCTAGAAAAATTAATACCTCTTTTCTAAATATACGAAAAAAATATTAGATAGAATGCCTTCAATTTTTACGTTGTGATCATTACTAAAATTTGCAAACTCGACTATTTCCGTATTTGGACTACTGGATGTAGAAGTAGAAGGCGTTACTGAATCAATCACGGTAGTACGAGCGAAATCTTATAACGATTCTGTTTTTTATTCATGTTAGTAAATTTCAAACTGTTTATAAACGCAAACACGCAATAAGCTAAATAACGTCGTGTAGTGTTCAATTAACTGCACTTATAGTAACAGTAGTAGTAAAATATGCGTTCAATTATAGCTTTTGGACAACTGAGTAAGAATAAGAATATAAAAAAGGGAAAGAAACTTCTAACTGTAAAATTATCTTACCAGGTTCAAATCCAAGTATCTGTACCGCCAGACAACAAAAAGAAAGAACCCAAAAATGTGGACAGTGCGCTATTATATTTGCCGCACACACGATTAGATTAGTTTTGAGTTATCTCTTGAAACGACTATCAGCAGAATAATAAAACATAAAGGTGTGCATTTAAAGCAAGGAACATTATTCTTTTTTTATTTTAAATAAAAATGTAAGTGAATTGAAACGATAGGGTTTTGTCTTGCTTACTACTAAATAAAAACTAGATGAGAATGCTGCCAAGGTATAAAAAAATCAGTAAAATACAAATTACCTTCATCGATGCGGAGCCCCTTAATGTCATGGGGCCCGGGGCTGCAGCCCCGCTAGTCCTCCTCCATAATCCAGGCCTGAAAATGACAGTGATGTTTTCTAGGCCTTCACCGTTTACTCTAACGCGTGTAATTCCAACACTTTGTTACAAACTAATATGTTTTTTGTTCTTAACACGCCTGCACTATATATGTACATTATCTCACAATAGAACTTTAAGAATCGGACATTTTTTCTTTAAATTTGTAAAAATTTTTATTTAAACTTTCTGATACCCCAATAATACGTCACGCACTATTATTTATTCCGATTTACAAATATCCATAGTATTTAGCTTTCATTTGTTGTAATTAGAGAAACCATGAACACATTAATTGTATCATGTATAACGAAAAAATGAAGTTATTGGTTGTTTTGTCCAGAGTAGCTATTGGTTTAGTCTAGTCACATGTCATGCTATCTCATTTAATTTGCTCTATCTTCGTTGCTTAGAATATTAATCATACTAATAATAGAAATTAACTTTTTTATCTAGGGTTCTGTATGGCTTAGTGGCAAAATCAATCGGCTTTATTATAAGCTGATATTCGGCCAAAAGTCGTACAGAACTCTTTTTTCCATTATGTATTGTTCATTTTTTAAAAACATTTGTCTTAATTTCTACGCTTAAAATATTCATCTACTGGTATAATTCAATATCTTCTTTAAATTGCTATGCGGGGTTTCGAGTTCCAGTACTGCTAATTTTTTTTTCTTAAAACAGGAAGATAATCTTCTCCAAATTGTTCGTTTGCCATCTGTTTATAAGTTTTCGGAATATGCGCATGCATATTGTACTATAGTCTGCTTTTTAAATAGGAGAACTGAATTATAAAACCCAATGTACAAAATAAAATATTTTTAAAAAAATGCTTGAAAGGTTGCCTATATACTTGAGGAACACTTTTAGCGGTAAATTTAAATATTTGTGTTTGCAATTTCAATTTGGACACTACTATTATTATTTATCTGTTCCAAATATGTATTTAAGTAATGTTAAAATTTTCTAAGTAACAAGTAATGTCTAGTATGAATTAGTAATAATTAGGAAAGGATTTCGTGGCAGTTTATCTAATGTATATGAAATATCTGCTAATGTGTAGCATACACCAATACTTTTAATGGGAATATACGTTTACGCAAAAAGAATAAAATTCAATATTTTGGCGTACTTAACATCAGATGAGGGGTTATAAATGTTTGAATGATCTGCATATTCACGCATCAATGTTAACATCCAGCTATTAAATTAATGAATGAATTAGCACTTAATGCCGTTTTTCTAAGTGATGTTATATTAAAAACTTTTAATTGAAGCAAACATAATTTAAAGTTTGGAATACTACGAGGGCCATTTTTTTTTCAACCTCCGATAGGCTATAAATAAAAGACATCATCATTAGGTCTTCAGTCCTGGAGCTGGTTAGTCGCGTACCATCCTTGTTTCCTATTCTAAACTAACCTACAGCTTTCCCTGAAATTTCCACAGTCTGCATCTATAACTATCTGATCTAGGTCTACATCTACCTCTTTTTTCCTATCTCTGCTTGTAATATATCTCATACTATTCCCCAAAAATTACTTACAACGTATTCTGCCCTTCTATTTCTCTTATCTTTTTCCCCAGATATCCTTGTTCCCCTACTATTTCTATAACCTATTTGTTATTATTTTTGTCTGTCCATGCTATCGTCCTCATACATCTGAAGCACAGCATTTCAAAAGGCTGCTACCGTTTTTCTGTCTGCGTTTCAGACTGCCCGTATTTCATAGGCATACTGTGCTGTGCTCCACACATATGCTTTCAACAATTTTCTTCTTGTTCTATGTTTGTTGTCTTTCCTCATAGGTGCTGTTCTTTCTTGTTAGATGTAGTTTGGTCACCTTCTATTGTTTTACAATTATATACCCTATTTCTCCGACCTTCAGTGGTTGTGAAGGGAGATAAGCAGCCTGTGGCTGCCAAGTTCCTGCAACACTTAACCATTTACCGATTTAATATATTCTCCAATATATCTTTTCGCACAGTCATCATTAGTTACAGATATTTCGCAACCAAGAACTAGTTGTTTATACTAATCATCAGATTTATCTGCGCTTATTTTTTCGTCTTTAAGTTTTCCGTCTCAAAACTGGTTGGACACGTACCTGCACTTATTTATATTCTGAGCTAGCCTACATAGTTCTCTGAAATCCTCACACAACATGTGTATACAGCTTGTTCCCCTTCTATTGTTTTCTAATTTTATGCCCTATTTCAGCGAGATTCAGTGAAGGGGGTTAAGCAACCTGTGGCTACCAAGATCCCCCAACACTTAGACATTTGAAGAAGTAATGGTTTTCCAGTAAATCCTTGCATACACCTAACATTATTCGAGAATATTGCTCAACCAATTCTTGTAGTTGCTTATAATAATCATCATGTTTAAGCACAGTTATTTTTTCGTCATTAGTTTATCCATCTTGGTATTGGTTAGATGCGTACCTCCCTTGATTTCTATTCTGGGCTAGCCTACACATATCCCTGAAACCCCTACAGCCTACTTCTTTTACTATCTGTGTGCAGTAGTCTAACCTAGGTCTGCCTCTTCTTCTCTTTTTTCCTATCTTGGCTTCTAATATATTCTGCACTATTCCCTCATGCCGTAGTATGTGGCCTTTCATCCTATCTCTCGTCTTTTTTACCGTTTTCCACATATTTCTTTCTTCCCCCTACCATTTTAGTACCTCTTCGTTCTTAACTTTGTCTGTCCATGATATCTTCATCATACGTCTGTAGCACCACATTTCAAAGGCTTCTAGCTTTTTCTTGTCCGGCTCTCCTACTCTCCAGGCTTCACAGCCGTACAGTGCTGTGCTCCACACATATGTTTTAAGCAATCTTTTCCTTGTTTCTATGTTTGTGGTCTTTGAGCACAGTAGTTGCTTTTTCTTGTTAAATGTAGCACGACCTTGTGCTAATCTTTGTTTTATATCTTTTGTGCTTTTCCCATCTTGCGTTATTTGGCTTCCTTAACCTCTTGTAAGTTCGTGTTACATACTTGTATTCTTGTTTTTGATTTATTTTCCCCACCTTTGTATACTAGAACATTAGTTTTAGTTACGTTAATTTTCATACCGTATCTCTCTGTTAGAACCGTTTCCATTTCATTAAGAGCAGCTTCTAATTCTTCCTTACTAGACGTTAATACCGCTATATCATCTGCAAATCTAAGCATATCAATTTTTTGTCCCTGCATAGTAATTACAAATGTCTTCCTACATTTGACAGTATTCATTGCCTCTTCTATGTACAAGTTAAAAATTAATGGGGATAGGGCACATCCCTGTCTCACCCCTTTCCTAATGTTTACTTCTCTACGTTTCTGCTCTAATTCTATTACTACTGTTTGCTCTTTGTATAAGATATGTACTATTCGTCTATCCCTATAACTCATTCCAATCTTTTTGAGTATTTCAAACATTTTTTTTCCATTTTACATTGTCGAATGCTTTTACCAGATCTACAAACCCTATATACACGCTTTTCTCTTTTTCTATTGTTTTCTCCATTATCACTCTTAGAGCTAAAATAGCCTCTCGTGTTCCCCTGTTTCGCCTAAACCCAAATTGGTCTTCTCCTAGTATTTCTTCCGCCCGTTTTTCCATTCGTCTTTGCACAATTTTAGTTAATATTTTTGACACGTGTGCTGTCAAACTTATTGTTCGAAAATTTTTACATCTATCGAAGCCTTTCTTTTTTGGTATAGTTACTATGATGCAACGTTTGAAATCTTTGGGTATCTCGCCTGTCTCATACATATAGCTTACAAGTTGGAAGAGACGTTCTGTTACTGCTTGTCCAGCGGCTTTTAGAGTTTCTGCTTGCACCTTATCTGTACCCGGAGCCTTACCATTTTTCAGACTCTTTAATGCTAATTCAAACTCATCTCAAAGTATAGGATAACCCAAGTCATCATTTTCAATGTCTGATTCCTGTTCTAATGCAGTTAGTTCCTCTCCTGCATATAAATTCCCTATATATTCTTGCCATCTACCCACTTTCTCTACGTTTTCTATAATAGCGTTTCCTTGTGCGTCCCATATATTTTTATATCCCTAAAATTCATTCTAATTTATTTTGTATGCTTCGTTTGGCTTTCCTATTTCCATCTTCGTTTGTACCTCTTTGCACTTTTCATCAATCCATTGTTCTTTAGCTTTCCTGCATTTTCGAATAATTTCCTATTTTATGGCTTTGTATCTCTGATTTCCCGTTTCGTCTGATTTATTTTTGTATTTTCGTGTTTCTTCTATTAAATTCAGGATATCCTTTGTTATTCATGGTTTCTTATTTTCTTTTTGTGTATACCCCAGAATATCTCTGGCCGCAATGTCTAGGCTGTATTTAATGTTATTCCATTCTGTTTCTACTTCTTTAGTATCAGATATTTTCCGGATATCTTTCAGCAATTCATTTGACTTTTTTTCGAATCTTTCTTGAATATCTTTATCTTTTAGTTTCTTTAAGTCCAAGTGCCTTATTCCGTTTCTTTTTTTCACATTCTTAAATTTAAGTGCGGCCTTCATAATTACGATGTTGTGGTCAGTATCTATATCTGCTTCTAGGTAGCTTCTACAGTCTTTTACTTGATTCCTAAACCGTTGTCTAACAAGAATGTAGTCTATTTGATATCTTCCTATATCTCCTGGCATCTTCCACGTAATCGTCTTCTAGCATAATGTTGAAATAATGTGTTTGTGATGATTAAATTGTTCTTGTCGCAAAATTCTACCAGCCTATTTCCCCTGTCGTTTCTCGTGCCTAAACCAAATAAACCTACTACCGCTCCTTCCCTACCCTCACCTACCACGGCTTTAAAATCCCTCGTAATTATTAAATTTTCATGTCCTTTTACGTATCTTAATATGTCTTCGATATCTTTGTAGATGGCTTTTATCTCTTCGTCTCTGTAGCTAGAGGTGGACATGTATACTTGTATTATTACTGTGTTTACCGGTTTAGATTCTAATCTAACCATGAGTACTCTTTCGTTCTTTTGTAAGTAATTTTTTACACAGTATCCTATCTTTTTCTGCATAACTATCCCCACACCCAAATTTCCTTCCTCTGCTCCTGTATGAATTACCCTGAAGTCTCCACTCCAAAAATCTCCCGCCTCTGGCCACCGAACTTCGCTGATCCCTACTATGTCTAGTGATAACCTATTCGTTTCGATTTTTAGCTTACCTACTTGCTTCATACTTCTAACATTCCACACTCCGACTCGCGGAGTGTTCCCGACTCTTATTTTTAAGTTTCTGATCGCATCCTCCGAAGTAGTCCCCTCCCGGAGATCCGAATGGGGACTATTTTAACTCCGGAATCTTTTACCCCAGAGAATGCCATCATGTTTGTTACAATTTAAGTATGCTGTGTACTTGGGAGATAATGTGGTGGTTTCTCGTTGCCTTCCACATCGCGGTAGTGTGTCTTAGACTGCCATACCGACCCCTATGGTCTCTGCCAATATAAGTACCGAAAGAGCCACTGCCCTCTTTCGGGGACCTGTCTTAGTCTGGTTCCTCACTAACGACCCTACTACTGTGATTGAAACCTTTAGTTTGGCTTTTTAGCTCATTAGAACACGCAAGCCATTTCACCTGTTCTAGTAATTTAGAACTTCGGCAAGGTACAGGTCCATTCGAAATGGTTGAAAGTCCTATAGTAAATATAAAGCTGTGTTATGTGAACGTGTATATTGTACCGCCAAATTGTACATAAATGGACGGTGTTCTTCAACATTGGTCTAAACCACTTATCTATAGTTTCTAGTAAATTAGCATATTGTGATAGGGTGCTACAGAAGATACAGTTCCTTAAAATTGGTTTTTGTTTGGTGTTTTTTATTAAATATGAGTGAATATAATCAAAAAGTTTATTAATCAGCAATAAATCAACCTTTATTTTTGTACAAAAAACACAAAAAAGGGGATAGACGGTTGTTGTAAAACTGGAAAGATTTATATATGAGCATTCTGCAAAACTCGACTATACCCAAAACTAGCAACAACTCTTTACAAAAAGACACACCTACGCGTAAAAAAGTTTAATGTGCACTGGTGAAGGTTCTGTTATCTGAGCGACTTCTAACCTTGAGTTAGTTTAGCAATCACTTGGACAACGACCTTTTACATGCGTACAGAAACGTTTTTTGAGTGCACCATAATATTTTTAACTATTAGCTGGGTAATCCAATAGCTCGTCATCAATATTAAAGTCTAAAGTAGGTCCAAACCCTTCCAGATCTTCTTGAAAGCTTTCACATTGCATATCTTTTAAAAAAGTATAAAACAGCTTTGCATCTTTTGGAATTAAGTTTAATATTTCTTTGAGATCTTTGATCTTTTTCGCAGAGATTTTCTTACCGTCCGGCCACAAAGGGGGTAGTTCTATTTTTCCCAAAACAGATTTTTTTCCTTTTCCTCCTTTTTCTATGTCAACTTTGAAGAAGGTGGGATCTGTAACATGATTCTTTATGTATAAAATTGTGGGCTCACTTTTTTAATTGTTATTGTATGCGTGTTTAGCCAATTTATACCATCTTTAGTAATTAAATCAAATTTGCGATTTGTTATTGAATTCTCCAACAGCTTAACCGACACCATTTCATTAGATTTAATGCGGTTTACAATAAATTTATTCTTTTTTCGACACGACTTCATTATTTCGATATGGTCATTGTCTGTGTACAATCTTTGTTGCAATTTAAGAGCACATTCAACCTCTCCAAAATGCGAGTCGTTTGGCAAAAAACTGTGCCCAGAAAGCAAAAAATTTAATGATATTGTTTCAATAGAATTATGATTTTGCAAGACATGTATTAGCATCAAGACATGTTTGATGCTATTGTATTCTGACCGCCGCAGGAATCCGACCACAAAATAAGTTTTTTAACAGGAGCATGTATGTTTTTATTTACATATTTACGCAAACAAGAACTAACTTCTTGCGTACCTCTGCCTGCTTCAAATTCAAACTAGGCATTAAAATGCCTTTACCTGTACTGCCAATGTTAATGCCAAAATTGAATAAATTTAGTTGCCTTTTGTAATAAATAATTCCAGTAGGTAATTTTGGCATAGGGTGTGTTTTTTGAAGATCGAATGTCAATGTCTCTAATGTTTCATCTGTTTGTGCCGCTTTCAGGTCATTTGCATGCGTAATTCTTCAGCAATCTGAAGAGGTGTCTTATGACATTGTTTTAAGGTTTCCATGTCGATACCTTGTGCGTAACTGGCTTTAGCAGTGTATGTATCACACAACCAGCAGGTGTCTTTATGAGGTGTTTTAAATCTTAAATCGAAGCAAGTATAAAACACATTCTTATATTTTGTTAGACTGACAGGCTGATCTGTTTTTTGTTTATATAGTTCATACATTTTCGCCAAATTTAAATCTGGATGTAAAAACTTTGCGTTTGTTTGATTTCGACAATAGTGCGACACGTATTTAGGAAATGAAGTATATAACTGCTTAATTTCTTCAACTCGTTTTTTGCTAATCGCATTTTGTCCGCCATTACGTCGTCCTCTTTTATCCAGTACACTACTACATTTTAATTTACACAGAGCCACTTTAACTCTATTGGCATTTATTTGCAGTGTGTTTAGAAACATGTTTTTGCAAACTTGAATGCTATTGATAGAATATATTCTTGACTTGTTTCTTTTCGACTCTTTACTTTTTGTATAACACCTCTTTTTATTGCTAGGTTTATGTCATACATACCTTAAGTAGTAGCAGAATAGGCTTATTTTTAAAATATTTAATGTGTTGATTGCTATCTGTAACAACTCAGAAACTTACAATGCACATGTCTTGCTTGCTTAACAAACCATGTACTAAAAATGTCAGTTTTGCAATAATGGTCTATGCCTCAAAGTGGTTTAGATCAATGTTGCAAATTTCTGTATCATTATACGTTTGAAAAATGTGGTTCAGTTATTGGTTTACAGAAGCCGCTAGAATCTTGAATGTGGTTTAAATCATTTTTGCTTATTGTAGTACTACTACTCATAAATAATTTTCTATACAAAACTCAATTGTGAACCAAGTGTGGGTTAGATCATTGTTGCAGAACACCATCCAAATAGACAAAAGTGTAATAAATAAATTATAGTAGTGTTAGCGTTGTTAAGTAGACTTAGGGTTAAGAATTTAGTTTAAGAAGATATTAGTGCTTGTTAATTGCATTACTGTGATAGTGCTTAATGTTAATTGGACTGAAAACATATATAAATAGGGCATATACTGTTAATTAAACTTGTAAATAGTGAGTAATAAAGACTTTTGTTATTACTTGTTTTAAATTAGTGAAACGCGTTAATAGTAGCCCGCTACACTGGTGTCAGGCTGTGTGGGGCGGATAGTGATTAATTTAAATGAAAAAAACACAAGTCTAAAGACATTTGAGTAGTTTCTATATGCCAGTTACAAGAAACCAAAGTAAAATGGACAAAGAAACTTTAATGAATTTTCTTAAAGATTTTAAATCCGGTATGGAAGAAAAGTTAAGTGAAGATCCTGAGAAAATGGAAAAGTTAAGTGAAAATACAGCCACGTTAGAACAAAGATTAATGGAAAGCTCGATTGTATTGAAGGAAGATTTCACTGAACAGGTAAAAACAGATGAGCAAGAGTTGGACAGTAAATTGGTAACAATGGAAGAAGATGTGATGAGGTTGCAAGAACGAATGATTTCACTAACAACGCGGTCACTTGAATTAGCAAACCAACTTGTAAATCAGAACATTCCAGAAATAAAAAGCATGGAAGGAAGCAAGTCAATACCGTTAAAATTTAAAGTGAAACCACCCATGTTCGATGGTAAAACACCTTGGCTCACATATTTGAAACAATTTGATGCTGCTGCAATAGCCAAAGGTTGGTACAACAAAGGGAAAGCTATCTCCTTAATAGTGGCCCTACGGGGGAAAGCTCTTAACATCTTGCAAACGATTCCCGATCACCAGCAGAATGATTACGGCCTCTTAACATCAAAGCTTGACATGAGATATGGAGACGCTCATCTTCAACAGGTTTACCATGCACAAGTTAAAAACCGCTCGCAAAAGACAAATGAAAGCCTGCAAGAATTCGAAGCTGACATTGCCAGATTAGTTAGATTGGCATACCCGACGGCACCAGAGAGCTTCCTCGAACAACTAACTGTTCAAACATTTGTGAATGGCGTTAAAGATTGCGAAATACAAAAAGCGCTAGGATTAGCACGGTCAAAAATGTTAGATGACGATAGGCTTATGTGCTGGAATTTGAAGCAGCTAAGCAGACAACACACAGGGTAAGTTCGGTCTGCCTTAGAAGAACCTGGTCAATTGTAGAACAGCATGGAAGAAATAATCAAACGTGTTGCGGAAAGCCTGGAGAAACGTCGACCTTACGTGTGATTTTCCAATACTCCACCCCGAAGGTACTACATTGGCCAGGAAGCGAGTTTTCTTTACCTGGAAAATTTGGAATTTTGCCGAACCCTTGCAGTTCCAAGCAAGGTAGGGATCTTTAACGTGCGTGACAACACACACACAGGACCTCCATTTTACCTATCATCCGAACAAGGAGTGTATTTTTGTGAAAAATGCTTGCCTAACATTTTTCAAGCGGACCGTGTTGGGATTCGAACTCGGGACCTTGTGCGTAGTAGTCACACACATACCAACTACGCCACGGAGCCGGATAGAAACGACGACAGCGAAGATAGGGTTTGCGATGCTGGAGCTGCGGTAATGTTGGTCATATACAGAGACGCTGTACTCAACCAATAAAACAACCTGTTGAGCAGCAGGAAAACTAAAGCAAGTTGACGTAAGGGGTCGAACGTCGACAGCACAACGTAGTGCCCGGAGATTATCATCCGTGCTGCATCGTCGATGGAGAGTCTGGACAGCATTTATATTGATGGTAGAATTAATGGTAGGGTTGTCCGATTACTCGTGGATACAGGAGCGACAAGGACTATTGTGACAGCAGATTTGGTTGGTCGTGGAAAAGTGCTACCTGCATCAGTATGTCTTCGAACGGCAAGTGGTGAGTAAATTTTTACTCACGGAGAGACTGCTGTTACGTTGGGAATTGGAGACAAACTAATTAACCATCGGGTGTTGATAGCTGAAATTACGGAAGACGTTATCTTGGTAATGGATCTCGCGAGAGAATATGGGTTTCATGTGAACATGAAAGAAAATGTGCTTCGGATATGATGATGATTCCATTTTAAGAGACGAGTAAGCAGACGATGCAAGTTCTAATAATTTGTGATATGAAAATACTCGAGAAGGCGGAAATGATCGTAATGGGACGCCGGGATGGTACGCTCCGGGAAGGACAAGTATGCATGATGGAAGCAACTGAATCGGGGATGGGTCAGGAGGGATTACAGATTTTAAGAACACTGGTAAAGTTTAGAAATATGATACCAGTAAGGGTGCTAAACATTAGTCCGCATACGGTGACCCTGAAGAAAAACATGATTGAGGGAAGTTGCATTCCAGTATGCCATTTTAAACGTTGTGTGGACGACACAAAAGACAAACTAGCCAACGGTTGCTCACAGAAATTGCTGAATATGTTGATATCTTCGTGTCAAAGATTAAACGGCGACCAACTGAGCAAGGTAAAAGAACTGATCGGACGATATCGAGGTGTGTTTGCACTGGATGATAGTGAGAAAGGAAGGACGAATGTTGTGCAACACAAGATCAATACTGGAATTGCGCAGCCGATAAGACAACATCCCAGACAGCTTCCTTTGGCAAAACGTAAAGAAACCGAGCAAATTATCACCGACATGGAAGAACAATGTCACACAGAAAGACAGCAATTCTTTGCCCAGAATTGGTGACATCTTGGCCACTCTATCCGGATCTAAATGCAGCGGCGTACCCTGGTACCATATACCCGGTGTGTTGTATGCTGGCTTTTTTGTCAGCATAATCGGTAACGTACATGCATAGATACTAAAGTGTTCAATGCTTACCACATACGCGTTCTGAACTAGTAAATTTTTTAATTTAAGAGAACTTAATTTTTTAGTTGAGAAAGTTGAATTAAAATGGATAACAGGCAATAATAACCGAGATACTGTTACTATAATCGCTTTCAATTTTTGCAATACATTAAATTATTAAATTAATATTATACGGTGGATGTATATAATTTAAGAGAGTAATTTAATTTTTATAAGAATTGACCAATTGCAATTAAAATTAATACTTAATGGTGTGGACAGTTAGTATACAAGTACACGTATATACATTTAAAAAAATATCAATAACGTTTAAAATATCTAGAATTTCCTTGTACCGCTCTGGACAACGTCAAAGTGTATTGATAACACAAACAAATAGATCATGCATGAAGGTTAAACCATGCGGTTCCATTTACTCTTCTTCAACCGGCACTGCTGCTAACGTACAAGAGCGAAATTGTATGTACTCGCGCACTCACATACGTTACTGTTAACTAAGGCAGCGTTGACAATCTGCTGTAAAATCTGAATAATTCGCACTATTGTTGTTTCATCCTACCCCTGAATTCCTCGATGATAACGAAACAATATAAATTAATTAATTATATGTATTTAATCTTTTCCACGTATTAATAAAAAAAACTTTTTACTGAAATGCCTAAAAAATTTATTATTTATTTATAAATTAACTCTAATCTTTTTGTTTTAATCAAAAACTTATCAGTCACTAAATCATAAAAAGAGCCTTTCAAGTTTAAGCTGTGCAGCAGTTCTTTCTCAATCGAAATTAAACCAAAGCCACTCAAATGGTCTTGACCTTGGGTACACCTAAGTATGAATGAATTCCCTTTGAAGCTGTAAATGAACATTCTACGGAGCCTGTGGTACTGCGGATTGTCAAAATAAGCTCTGCCAACTTATATAATTCTTTAAGTCCAGATATTAAATCATTGTTTTTCATAAACCGAACAAGTTCAAAAATGGGTATACCTTGAAATTCGGGACTCGTATAAACAACACTTAGATTACTTTTAAGAAGAATATAATCAAATGTGGTTTCGTAAGTTAATCTTAAGGTATTTGCAAGTTCACTAAGAAAATTTTGTTGGTAGTGCTCGTATTTTTGACGGGCGAAGAGATGGAAAAATGCCAGTTTGGAAATTGAACCATACCTTGTTTTTATCTGCTCTACTATGTTATCAATAATTTCGCAGTATAGTCGACGATAAGTCAAGTTACCACAATCATTTCGACGCCGTTTACTTCTTGGTTCTGTATCGTTGTTGTCTATTTTTGAGATGCTGAAGATTTCCAAAGTGCTTCAAAATTCACATCAACTGTGTCTTTTTGTATTTGAAAAATAATATCACTTATTTTTGTACTACGATAGAGAATGCCTACTGTTGTTGTCTGCAAAACATTATATAATACATCTGTGTGGAAACTAAAGAGTTCTAACAAAAAAGTTGTTTCAAAATCGGTTAAAAACGATAAAAAAAAGCCATTGCCTTTACAATGGCATCCGCATTCCATTCGCTTGAGTTATTAATTAGCCAATCAAAAAAATCTCAACGAATTGCTTATGATACTCGTTGACCGCATGGACTAACCGGGGATGCAAAGTTCCATCTTGTAGGGCCCATTAAGGGTAATGTTTTTTCAACGAAATCTTGAAGTTTAACTTTTCTTTTGTAGGAGTTTGAAAAAAATGCTGACAATCCACTAAGGGTTCGAAAGAAAATTCTGCACTCTTTGATGTTAGATAAGCCTTGTTGTAGAACTAAGTTTAACACGTGCGCATACTAATGTGTAAGTAGAGCTTTTGGATATGCTTCTATAACTTTGCTCTAAAGTCCGTTTAAGTGGCCACTCTTTACAGAAACCCCGTCAGATGTTTGTTCGATTAATTTGGCATTTAAATTAAATTCTTTTACAATGTCAGTTACATGATCAAATAATCCTTTTGCAGTTCTGTCAGAGCTAACATCTTTAAACCCCACACAACGCTCACAAGAAATGCCATCCCTGACATATTTTATTACAGTTGACAGTTGAGATTTGCACATTCTGATGTTTCACCCAGCATAAAAGGTACAAAAGTTGCTGTATCAATTTCTCTTTTTATTTCATCTAACATAACATCACTTAGTGCTATTACAATGTCATTTTTTAAATGCAAATCAAACAGAAGATCATATACTCTTAGGGCATCTAAAAATTCTAAATAATTTTTTTTTGTTAAAAGACGTACTTGATTCATCGTGACCTCTCAAAGAAAGCTCTGGTTTATGTTCGATGTGTATTTTGAATCAATCATAACGTTGATTCGCTGTTTGCCAAGCAATATACAGTTTAGAAAGGAATTAACATGCGCTTGAGAGCGTTCGTGCTTGTGTGTGCAGAAGATAGGTGACTTAGATCTAAAACCCATTTTTAGACCACACGCCATTATCATTTAAAAATAATAAATAGGGTCTACAGAAAGGTTTGTTTAATTTCGAACATCCTGTAATTCATGGAATTGATGTATATTGCGATACAGAAAAATGCCGTGTGTATGCTTCCTTTTTACCTTTATGTTTGGTAATTAATTCAGGTAAATCGAGACACGGTCTTCTATTCTTGACAATTGCAAATTTTTTTGGAAAAACTTTTGTTGAAAATTTGTTTATTGAAAGTTTGGAGCGTGATCCCTTTTACCGCACGCCAATGATTAGTTTAGTGGAACACACTCCTAACCTCGTAATAGGTAGTATGTGTTAGTCCGTGTAAAGGAATGGTCCTACCCTTCCTCGCTCATGTACTATGCATTGTTTTGATTGTTAAGTCCTTAATATACGTAGTTTACTGTGTACCATTGCTTTATATTAAAACCCTGAGATTAAAATACAAATACATATATTGTGTACAACGAGTATTATTAGTAATTATAACAAAAACCGTCCCTCGTCCCGTTAAACTGGCGCCCAACGTGGGCTCGAACCCACGACCCTGAGATTAAGAGTCTCATGCTCTTCCGACTGAGCTAGCCGGGCACTATCTTTAAGATGGGGGGAACCCCCACCGACTTTGCGGTTTATAAGATAAAGACTGTCGATCACGATCCGATTTCAGTTCCACCTTATCCTCTTAGCAACCCGAAAAGACAATTTTTAAAGGAAGAAATAGATAGAATGCTCTCAGAATATATAATTGAAGAATGTGAGTCACCTTGGGAATTCCCGGTCGTTCTTGTCCCGAAAAAGGATGGAAAGCTTCGCTTGTGTGTTGATTATAGGCGTTTGAATGCTATTACGGTCCCGGATTCCTTCCCCTTACCTCGCATCGAACAGCTTCTGCATACTTCTAAACGTACTATGTACATGAGTACTATAGACTTACAGTCTTGATTTTTACAAGTTCCTATAGCTGAGGAAGACAGGGACAAAACTTGTTTTGTTACACCCTTCGGTACGTTTCGCTACCTTCGAATGGGTTTTGGTCTTCGAAACGCTCCGGCTACTTTTCAAAGATTAATGTCCAGATTTTGCAACGGTCTTGGTGACCGATCTGTTTACGCATATTTGGACGATATTTTAGTGATGTCGGACAGTTTTAAACAGCATGTTGATGATTTACGTGCAGTTTTCGAAAGGCTTAAGTTATATAAATTACGTGCGCGTCGCGAAAAATGTTGCTTTGTACGGAAATCCGTCAAATACTTGGGTCACGTTCTGATTACTAATGGTATTGAAGTTGACAGAGAAAAGATTTCTGCAATTAAGAACATTAACGTTCCGTGTTGTGTTAAAGATGTTCTTAGTTTTGTTCAAACGTGTTCCTGGTATAGGAAATTTATTCCGCATTTTTCGTCCATAGCGCGTCCGCTAACTAACTTATTAAAGAAAAATAGTGTGTTTTGTTTTGGCGAACCTGAGCTACAAGCATTTAGTGCGCTCAAGGAAAAACTTACTTCAGCTCCGGTATTAATTCAAGCTGATCCGAACTTCCCGTATTTTTTACAAACTGATTCTAGTGGTTTTGCACTTGGAGCCGTTTTGTTGCAAGGTACTAGCAATGATTTGCTTCCTATTGAGTACGCAAGCAGACTTCTTACTCCAGCTGAGCAAAATTACTCCACTGTAGAACGGGAAGCTTTGGCTGTTATTTATGCTACCGAAAAATTCCGAACATATTTGGAAGGGGCAGAAGTAAATGTAATTTCTGATTGCCAGCCATTGCAGTGGCTATTAACATTGAAAAAACCTACGGGTCGTTTAGCCCGTTGGGCTTTGAAAATTCAGGGAATGAATATGAAAATTTCTTATACTCCCGGTAAAAGAAACGTTGTGGCTGATATGTTGTCCAGACCAGGTTGTATAAACAAAAGTGATACCTGTGATGTCTGTTTTGTTAGTGTTGAAATGCCGAAGATTAATGCTACTGATCTTAGGGTCGCACAATTAGACGATCCAGATTTGTCATTGATTGTTAAAGCATTAGAAGGTGAAGACACTCTTGATATGATCCGATGGTTAGATCGTGGTTATATGTTAAACAATGGGATACTTTATCGCAACAATCCTCATGAGGATGTAGAAGATCCGCAATTAGTAGTTCCTGCGAGTTTGAGGCAAGACTTGCTAAATCATTATCATGACTCACCCACTGGTGGTCATTATTGTGTTGATAAAACTTATCAAAAGATGTTTGATAAATATTATTTTGTTGGTATGAGACGTTTTATTGCAGATTATGTAAAAGGTTGTATTGAATGTCAGCGTTATAAAGCTAGTAATACTAAACCTGCTGGTTTATTACAAACCCCAGCTCCTGCACAACGCTTTGAAACCATAGCCGTTGATTTATTTGGCCCTTTGCCAATAACTGAAAATAAAAATCGATGGATTTTAGTCTGTGAAGACACAGCTTCAAAATGGGTTGAGCTTTACCTATTAGAATCTGCTAATGCAGATGCATGTGCAAAAATGCTTATCGAAGAGATATTTTTACGTTTTGGCACTCCGAGAAAAATGGTATCTGACAACGGTGTACAGTTTATTTCAGATATTATGCAAAAGATGACATATTGTTTTGACATAGAAACTTGTTTTATTCCATTGTACCATCCGGAAAGTAACCCGGTTGAAAGAAAGAATCGAGACTTGGAGACTCAGCTTTCGATTTTAGTTCAAAATTGTCACACAAAATGGGATATTCATCTCCCAGCAATACGTTTTGCTATTAATTCAACCGTATGTGAGTCAACTGATCGTACCCCTGCTTTTCTTACTTTCGGTCGTGAATTACGTGCTCCTCACGATACCGTGTATGATTTAAGAACTGTGGTAAACGCTGAAAATTTTGTTCCTCGGATTACTCCGTATTTAAAGCGGTTGTCACAAAAACTTTGTACGTCACAAGAAATTTTACAGCAAAAGCAAGACGTTCGTAAAGCACAAGTCGATAAGACAAGACGTGCTGAAAATTTTCAAGTTGTGATCAAGTTCTGTTGAAAACTCGCCTACTTAGCAATGCCAGTAAAGGCATTACTTCTAAATTTGCACCTAAACGTGATGGACCTTATGTTATATCCAAGGTGGTTACTCCAACTACCTTTGATCTTACTACAGCTACGAAACCCTATGAAAAGATCGGTAAATTTCATTCTGTTGATTTAACGAAATTTGTTCCGTTTAGTGCCGGTGTGCCCAGTGCTTCGTCGGTTATACCCGCGCCTGTGGTGCCTAAAAGAAAACGGGGACGCCCCCGTAAAGTGAAAAAGTGATTTCTAAACGCACGTCAGAAACTTCTGTACGTTTAGAGGGGGGAGTGTGTAGCGTGATCCCTTTTACCGCACGCCAATGATTAGTTTAGTGGAACACACTCCTAACCTCGTAATAGGTAGTATGTGTTAGTCCGTGTAAAGGAATGGTCCTACCCTTCCTCGCTCATGTACTATGCATTGTTTTGATTGTTAAGTCCTTAATATACGTAGTTTACTGTGTACCATTGCTTTATATTAAAACCCTGAGATTAAAATACAAATACATATATTGTGTACAACGAGTATTATTAGTAATTATAACAAAAACCGTTCCTCGTCCCGTTAAAAGTTCATCTATTACACAGTTGTGATTCTCCATATTACAAGAAACGCATTATTATATTAAAATCGACTTCACAAATTTTTATTTTCAGTTACTTTAACCGTAACGCAAGAAGATGGTGCGGTTATCTTGTGGCACAAGCTAAAGCGTAGACTAAATTAATTTTACATATTCACCTTATACTGTATACTTACCACTATTATAAATTGTCTTAACTTATTTCACTATAAAATATAAAATAACAACAAACACACTAAAATAAAATACCATTCAACCAATTAAGAAAATGCTACTAAAATGAAACTAAACGAAAGGTTTGCCATTGAAAGTTCGTATTATACTACTGCTAAATTAATATTAAAAACTATAAGAAGTGCATGCGTTCTAATAAAAATTTAAGCAATGCACGGCGTAGAAATGATGTCATTATAGACAATTGTAACAATTTGTAACTCGAAATCCCGGAAGTAGGCAGCAGAACGGTGTGCGATACTAAAACAGCACGATGGACATCTGTTTTGGTATGTAAGTATTAACCCTCCAAGTGAAAGCGAAGTCAAACCGAAAGCAGTTCAATTGCATTTCTCGTAATGCAGTAACGGTATGGTGTTGTGCGGTCGGAGTACCGCACACCAATCTTTTTAGGAATTATATTATAAGTAGAACGAACATGTATATTATAGCTATACCATAACTACATTGAGTCACATTATTTTTGTAAATACAACTGATGACAGAGTTTGGATAAAATTTATATTTAGGTAATTAAAAATACCTATTATAATGTCAAGTCAAATTTACCAATCCTTTAAGGTGTAAGGTGTACGGCGCACACTTAGCACCTATTGAATATCCGCCCTTGTCTAAATGGTTTTCGACCTTGGACTTGAAAAGCGGATACTAGCAGGTAGGCTTGGAGCCAAACGATAAAGAGAAAACTGCGTTTACAATTGGAGCTGGA
This sequence comes from Platerodrilus igneus, assembly GCA_036346225.1. Classification (NCBI taxonomy): domain Eukaryota; kingdom Metazoa; phylum Arthropoda; class Insecta; order Coleoptera; family Lycidae; genus Platerodrilus; species Platerodrilus igneus. Next base: position 55,268 of record JARFIW010001454.1, on the reverse strand, counting down.
TTATGGCAGTTCAAGGTTATCTCCTCTGGATTATGCAATGCCCCTGCTACTTTTGAACGTTTATTGGAGTCGATACTGCGTGGACTATTCTGCAAGACATGTCTGGTGTACCTAGACAACGTAATAGTGTTAGGCGGGTATTTTGAAGAACACTTTAAGAACCTAGAGGAGATAATTCAAAGATTACGCGGGGCAAACTTTACCTTGAGCCCTAAGAAATGTCTCCTATTTGGAAAAAAGGTGAAATATCTAGGACATGTCGTTTCGGAGACCGGAATAAGAGCTAACCCTGACAAGATAAAAACGGTACAAGAGTGGCCTACACCAGCAGATATACACCAACTACGCAGTTTTCTAGGATAGTGCACATATTACCGACGTTTTATACTTGGGTTTACGAACATTGTCAAACCGTTGATGAAATTAACCGAAAATGGACAAGAATATAATTCGAATGACGACTGCCACAACGCATTTGAACAACCGAAATAGCTACCAGTTACAGCACCAATTCTGAGTTACCCACGGATGGAGAGGAAATTTGTGTTGGATACCGATGCCAGTAACACAGCTTTAGGAAGCGTTTTTCTGAGGTGCAGGACGGACTAAAAAAGTTATTGGATATTTCAGTAAGGTCTTGTCGCGGCCAGAAAGGAACTATTGTGTGACTAGAAGCGAGCTGTTGGCTGTCGCCAAATCCGTAGAGCACTTTTATAAGTACTTATACGGCCGTAAATTCCTGTTAAGAACAGACCATGCTGCACTAAAACGGTTACTGCAATTTCGAAATCCTGAACAGCAAGTTGCAAGGTGGATAGAACGGCTGCAGGAATACGACTTTGACATAGAACATCGTGTAGGAACTAGCCATCGGAATGCAGACGCTTTGGCAAGGATACTTTATCCGTTAGACTGCAGTCATTGCTACAAGATGAAAGGGAAAATAAGTATCATCCATAAGATGACGGTGACCGATGATACTTGGCAACCCGAAAGAATACGAGAGGACCAGGACAATGACGCCGAATTGGGACGTATTATTGAGTGGAAAAGTAGAGGACAACGACCAGCTTGGGAAGATATTAGTATTTCAAGTAGGAGCCTGAAGCATACTGGGCACAGTGGGACTCCTTGGTGATTGAAAATAGAATCTTGAAACGACGCCTGAAATGTAAAGATGGAACTGAGAGACGACTTCAGCCGGTAGTGCCGAAAGCGGAGTGCCGGATGTGTTGCAGCACTTGCACGATGGTATTTCCGAAGAGCACTTTGGCGTGAAAAGAACTCTCAAAAAACTGAGAGAAAGATTTTATTGGGTGAACTGCAATGAAGATCTGAAAGAGTGGTGCCGGAAATGTGCCTGGAAATGGCCCAGTTATAAAACAAAAAGTCCCAATAAAACAGTATAACGTGGGGAATCCTTTAGAGAGGGTGGCCATTGATATAGCTGGTCCGTTTCCTGAATCAGAAAAAGGAAATAAATACTTCTTGGTTGCAATGGATTATTTTACCAAATGGCTGAAGGCGTATGCTATACCTAACCAAAAAGCCGAGACGGCTGCAGATGTACTAGTGTGGGAGTTGTTTTGTCGCTTTGGAGTTCCGTTGGAATTACACTCCGACCAAGGTCGGAACTTCGAATCAGCATTGTTTCAGAACATCTGCAAGCATCTTGGAATCAGAAAGACTAGAACCACGCCACTTCATCCTCAATCGGATGGAATAGTTGAAAGAATGAACAGGACGTTAAGAAAATACCTAGCCAAAGTTGTCTCTGAACATCAAAGAGACTGGGACCATTATTTACATTTGCTCCTACTGGCGTACCGATCTTCGATGCATGACAGCACCGGATACTCTCTCGCTTGCGTGATGTTAGGACGTGAATTGCGGCTACCATGTGATCTTCAGCTTGGATTTAAACCTGGAGAAGGGGTTGCAGGTGAAGATTACTTTAGTAGGCTTCGTGAAAGATCAAATAGAATTCACGAAAACATTCGTAAGAATATCCAGGCAGCAAGCGATCGAATGAAATCACAATATGACACAAAAGCACAAGAAGGTGGTTACCAACCTGGAGATTTAATGTGGTTGTACAATCTACAAAGAAAGCGTGGATTGTCGCCAAAATTACAAAGACAATGGGAAGGCCCGTACGAAGGGGTAAAAAAATTAATGATGTAGTGTACCGGATCAGAAGATCTCCCCGTGGTAAACCGAAAGTGGTATACTTTTGACCGTTTAACATCTTATGCTGGCAACAACCAGGAAGACTCGAGTAATGAGAATGGTATTCGAAGAGATATTAATCGTGAGCCAAATGTGGATTTTGAGAGTTTCATGGCGACGTATGGTGGTTCCGCTAAGGCGAGATTTGGCGTTGTTTTTCAAAAACAGCAAAATCTGTTTAGAGCACCAGAAGAGTATTCCCTCTTGCACATTTCGGAGCTCAAGATCTGCAAATGTCAAGAAGAATAGCTGTTGTTTTCAAAAAAAATATTGGATGTGTGGATGAATTAGTACAACAGCAGCCAACTGTAGGAAAAACTTTATTTTTTCAAAATAGAAATTGTTATGTTTACTATCTAGTCATCAAAAATTTTTCATGGCAGAGACTTAGTTATGGACATCTATGGGAGGTTCTGCTGAATCTTAAGGTTCAGATGATGGAAAATAAAGTAACGAGACTAGCGGTACCCAAGCTAGGCTGTGGAGTGGATCGCTTAGATTGGAGAATAGTCTGAAATATGCTACAGGTAATTTTCTACGGAACCAAGGTCCAGGTCCTTCTTTGTTGCTATCAACCAGTTGCCTACCAAGATCAAGAAAAAAGTGCTGACTGTTATTTCCAACAACATGGCAAATGCACCAGAGGAGATAGCTGCCGATACCGTCATCAGTTATAAGTTACGGGACGTAACGGTTTTAAAGAGGGGGCAGTGTTACGAACTACTATTAGGCAACCCGTCAAACACACATGCTTCATAACCCAAGTACATTTTCCAGGAATCGAGAATGTTTGAGCACATACCAGATTATGGATCATTTATTTAATTCAGGGTATAAATAGAACCGCTGATGAAGTACAAAGTTAGTCTCTATCAAAATGTCGTATATAAATCATCTCGTGTTTAGTTAGTTGGTCAGTACCTTTTTAATGTCCTATTAAATATAAATTTGCATTATGTGAACGTGGATATTGTACCGTCAGCTTGTATGTAAATAGACAAAAGTGTAATAAATAAATTATGGTAGTGTTAGTGTTGTCAATAGACCTATGGTTAAGAATTTAGTTTAAAAAGTTATTAGTGCTTGTAAATAGCATCAGTGTGATAGAGCTTCATTGTTAATTGGACTAAAAACATCTATAAATAAAGCATATAGTGTTAATTATACTTGTGAATAGTGAGTAATAAAGACTTTTGTTACTACTTGTTTTAAATTAGCGAAACGCGTTATAGTAGCCCACTACAATATGAATCATTGTTGTATTTGTAATTTTGTTGATGTTGTAGGTATTTTTTCACACCTGCGATTGTGGTAGTTTGCATTATCCATTATAACTAAGTACAGCATTGTTAGGTAATTTATTTAATATATTAGCAAACCACTCTTCAAACACTTACGCAAGTTATGTATCTTCCAATTTACATATATATATATATATATATATATATATATATATATATATATTGAATATATTGAATCTATTGAATCTAATAGGAATTATTAGAAATTGTTAAATAAAGTATAAGTTTATTGCAACAATGTAATACAAGGATAACCCAGAGAGGTTATTAACAGTTTATGAGAACGGATATGCACCTTTGTATCTGAGAGGGCAGTGATACTGCAGGTGGCAGGTCACAGACGGTTAACATACCGCAATTACCTAGAAATAAGATTGTTACAATGTAATAAAGTGTAGAATTAAGAGAAAAGCAGACATGAGATCTGCAAGTTCCCACAGCCGTGTGAGGGGCAGGTTATTATAAAAAGCCCGGGAGCTCAAGGCCCGGTAGTCAGTCTTCGAACTCCATACTTCGTTCTTCAAGCTACTCACCTTATTACAATTAATTAAATGTTTTTGAATTAAAGTTATTTTTACACTTATTCAAAATTCCATGTTAATTTCTGTTTTAAGATAAAATAAATTTGTTGAGAGTTTGGAAACGTTTTTTAAAAACACCGCTCTAAAGACCCGAACCTTAACTGGCGCAGTCGGTAGGATGTCAAAAGGGCACTGAGAATCCAAAAATCGGAAGATTGGTGATCAAGAATTTCAATTCGCAATTTTGACAGAACCCAAACCAGGTTGGAGGAAGTACAAGAATCGACCGAATCCAGCACAACAAACCAACGTGGACAAGATACAGCATCGATCGAGCCCACAAAAGAAAGATATGAAGAAATTAATGTAAGTTCATTTCCATTAAAACCAATTGATCTCACAAACTATAATTGATATATGCTAGTTTTATTATTTTATTGTTATTTTATGCCAATAGTTTTTGAAAATAGTTTACAAAGAGAAATCATTTTCAAACAAGAATTTATATTAAGAGAATTTATGAGACTTGAATGTTAAAGAGATTTTCTTTAAAAGCAAAAGAGACTTGATTTTAAGAGATTTTTATTACAAGTATTAAAGCAAACCAATAATCTGACGCACATCCATTAATACCAAACGTAACCGAAATACGAAAAATTAACTAGCGCGATACGAAAACGCCATGGTTAATCCAGTAAACTAAAACAGAACGTAAATTAACTCCATCATATAACACCAAAGCTAAATGTAATTTTTCTAAACAAGTAATTACAGAAAATATTATTTAAAGCATTGACCTCTATCATATTTTATAAATTACAGCAAAACCCTCTGCAGTAACTTAAGCCACTGTAATTTAAAACCAACGTGCAAATTAACGCACTCTTCACCTAAGATAAGCCCGCGAATGAAACATCATTTATTACCTCAAAGAAACTGCTATTTAAACAATTAACATTTGTATAAATTAACGCAACGCATTCTGCATCACGATCTACACGTAAAATAAAAGCGCAAAAAATTGCAACCAACATTTAATGAAAACTATTCACCACCGCAATCTATAAATAAATTGCATTACGAAAAGGTAATTATTCCAGTACAAATACTGAATAAAGCTAAACGGTTATCATAAAAAGCTATAACTAAAACACTCATCATAGAAACTAAAACCTAAATTACGGAGAGATTCAATTACAAGACGTGCATCCTAACTGAATACGGAGATATCTAAAAATAATCAAACGCAACATTTATGCAGCAATTAACGAGTAAAAAAGCAAGTTATTTAATTCCCACACAAACTGAAACTAACACCTGTGAGTAAGTATTAATTACTTTAACAAGTATAATTGCATGTTATACAGCACGTACGCAATTAAATAACCAAGAAACTGAACAACATCTTCAAGAGACATAACTTTGTGATTAAATTACAAAGATTAAGTGCAACAAAATAATTAGCTGAAAACCTGCAAGTTATATTTAGAATTCAAGGAGACGAGACAAATGAACTGTACGTTTATGCAATTCAATTAAAACCCACAGAAAAGATATAATTACAAATTAACAGAACTGAACGAACGCAAGCTTTAACTAACGCAAAACATACAAAGCAAAGTAAATACAGCGAGGAACCATTTATCCACTCCACATTCTTTCAGGAAGCAAAGCTTAAACAGAACTCACGACAAATTAACGCCCGCGAGATAGAAACAAGCAAGTTCAAGGCTACAGTAATTAAACCTACATTATCGAGTATAAATCTTACAAATTCATTACCGCACCGTGTAACTAAGTACAAATAACAGCAATTACGATTCTAAAAATAACCCGACGCAGTCTAAACTGAAAATTACTAAATCCAAACCCACAATAACGATACAAATAGCAAAATAAAACCTTTCTTAGTTTACAAAATTATAATTTACCCAACCTAAACGAAAAATTAATAAATCCAAAGCAAAAATAACGATGCAAGTAGCGAAATAAACCTCAAGTGAAAAAAAAAGAATTTTTAAATTACTCAAAAGCGAAAGCAACCCTTAACCAAAATGAGTAGTGGAGACATGAAACATTATTTGGAGACAATCCAAATCTTTGATGGCAATCAAGCGCATCTCGGAAACTACATTGTAGCATCCGAAATGTTCCTGAAAACCTTATACAAATCCGGAGATAACAAAAGGAATCTATTGCTTATACGCTTAATAATAAGTAAACTAACCGGAAGAGCACTAACCTTAATTGCTAGTAGAGACGATTTACAGAAATGGCAGGACTTTAAACAAATACTAATTGCATATTTCGGAGACCAACGTAACACAAATGCCTGGTACAAGACCCGATAAACCTCAGAATGGAACACAACCAATCCCCATATCAATTCGGAATGAAATGCCAAATCGTGAGAAGCCTAATCCTAACAAAATTAAAAATCGAAGAGCCCGATCAAAACGTTCGACATTTAAAAACAAAAATGTATGACGAAATGGCACTGGACACATATATAAACGCTTTACCAGAACGACTATCAGGCAAGATCAGATTCCAACGTCCCCAAAACCTAGAAGAAGCCATGAACCTAGTAATAGAAGAAGAAAATGTAATGTATTACCGCAACAGACTATACAACCCCAACGCAAATAAAAGTTACTTACCAATAAAAACTATGCAAGCCGCGAGACAAACAATCCCTCAACAAAAATTCACACCCTTCAAAACACAAACAAATCAACCGCGAATTAATAACCCAAGTTTCAACAATACGAATTTTAATAATCAATATAAACATTTTTCAAAACCAACGTTTAACCCAACTTTTACGAAACCCGCATTCCGACCAAGATTCAATCCAAACCTATACCTACAAAGACCAGCATTCAGCGCAAACCCCAGTAGAAATACACCGATGAATAATAATCATAACAACCCTAATAATTATTATAAACCAAAACCAATGGATACCTCATCTGGTAACACCAGACAAAATACAAAGATAACACATATCCGACCAAACCCCCATCAGCAACGCAATTTTACATCGGGAGAACTATTTCACCAAGAAGTAAATAAATTTGACAATGACCAGAATAATTACATTCAGTCAAGTACGAACAATGAATCAAACCATGCAGAAACTTTTGAACGCGACGAACAATACGAAACTTACGAAGAGGACGACGAAGAAAATTCGTGCTCAAATTTTCAAATGGACCAATTCATAAACGACCAAACTTAATAAACCTAAATAACATAAATCACCTAGTACTACTATGCATAGAAATACCCCACGCTGAATTCAAACTATTAATCGATACCGGATCCTCAAAAACTTTAATTAGCCCCAGAACCGTAAAGGAACATTATTTAGATTATGTAGAAAGAGAACCATTTAAAATTAAAACAGCCCATCAAACGACAATACACCAATTCATAACTAATATACCCTTACCGAGAACATTTAATGTAAAAATAAAACATAAATTTTGTATTTTCGAATTCAACGACAAGTATGACAGATTAATCGGAATGGACCTTCTAAGGAAATTAGGAGCCAATATTGACATAAGGAATCGTTTATTAAGTACGAAATACGGAAAGATTCCCATTAAATTTCAAAACACTCAAATTGAACAAGAAAACACAATAGAACCCCGAACGGAAAGAAAAATAAAAATCCCAGTAAATTCTAACAAAAATTTAGGAATAATAAATCATATGACATTTCAACAAGGAGTAGAAACCCCAACTGCCTTAGTACAAATAATAGATAATTATGCCACTACAACGATATTAAACTCAAACGACTATCCCGTAGAACTATCATTGACAGACCCAATTAACGTAGAGGAATTAGATTTTAACGAAATGGAATTAAACGAAAATTTAGAAAACGATTACAACCCAATAGAACAGGACAAAATGTTAAGAGAAAATTTAAGTAACATCCGCTTCAATACCGACATCAATCAAGAAAAGCAAAGAGCAATTAAAAACTTATGTTTTGAATTCCGCGACATATTCCACAGCGAAGGAATACCCCTAACATTCACCAACACAGTGAAACATAATATCTAGCTAACACACAATAAGCCAATCTTTACAAAAGCATATAGACTATCTCATGCGAGCCAAGAAGAAGCTGACAGACAAGTAGCAGACTTATTAGAACAAGACATAATCCAGCACTCCAACTCACCATGGAGCAGCCCCGTGTTAATAGTACCTAAGAAATTAGACGCAACCGGAAATAGAAAGTACAGGATGGTAATAGACTATAGGAAGTTAAATGAAAAAACGGTAGATGACAAATATCCACTACCAAATATAAGCGAAATTCTAGACAAATTAAGCAAATACCAATATTTTTCAACATTAGACCTAGCATCAGGATACCATCAGGTAGAGATGGACGAAAAAGATATATCAAAAACAGCCTTCAGCACACCTAGAGGACATTACGAATACAAAGGAATGCCATTTGGATTAAAGAACGCACCCGCTACTTTCCAGAGAGTCATGGACAATATACTACGAGGAATGCACAATGAAAAATGCCTTGTGTACCTAGACGACATCATAGTTTATTTCACATCACTGGTAGAATACATAGAAAGTTTGAAAGAAGTATTTGAAAGACTAAGTGAAGCACATTTTAAAGTACAATTAGACAAAAGTGAATGTTTACAAAAGGAAGTATCATTTTTAGGACATTTAATAACACCCCAAGGAGTAATGCCAAATCCCGACAAAACAAATGCAGTTCTAAATTACCCCTTACCAAAGACAACCAAAGAAATTATAGGATTTCTAGGACTTAGTTGTTACTACCGCAAATTCATTAAAGGTTACGCTCAGATAACCAAGCCCCTGACAAATTGTTTAAAAAAGGAAAACAAAATTGAACACACCCCGGAATTTATTAAAGCCGTAGACCAAATTAAAAACATATTAACGAATCACTCTGTATTAGAATACCCAGACTTTTCAAAACCATTTATACTAACGACAGACGCATCGAATGTAGCATTAGGCGCAGTATTGAACCAAGAAAAAGTAGATAGCGATAAACCCATCAGCTACGCATCCAGAACCCTAAATGAAACCGAGCAGAAATATAGCACCATAGAAAAAGAATTATTAGCCATAATTTGGGCAACAAAATATTTTAGACCTTACTTATACGGAAGAAAATTTTACATATATACCGATCATAGACCACTAGTATGTTATGCAAACTTAAAGAACCAAATTCAAAATTACAACGATGGCGAATCAGACTAGAAGAATACGATTACGAAATTATGTACAAAAAGGGAATTTATAACAACAACGCAGACGCTTTAAGTAGAATACAAATTAAAGCATTAGAAACGGAATCTATTGTAGGAAACATAGATGAAGCAGAAATAAGAAAAGATCCAGACGAGATCGACACGATACATTCGACACAAAACGAATAACCTAAAAACGCGATTAAAATTTTAAACGAAGCAATCGATATGAAACCCAACCAATTTATAATAACCGAAGTTTTGAATAACCCCAATCCCGTAAAATATACAAAAGTAGATAACAAAAAGATATACCAAATTCAAATAACCAAAGATGACAACGAGGAACAAATAATTAAAATTCTAAAAAAATACACCCCCGAGAAAAAACGATTTTATTTATATTTCAACACTGAGCACTTATACCAAAGATTTTCAGAATTATACGTTAAATTATTCAATAACTCTGGCCTTAAACTCATCAGATGTACTAGAAAATTAATAACACTAGACGACCCTGACGAAATAAACGATGTAATTAGGAATCAACACGAAGGAAAAAACCAACCATCGTGGAATTAACGAAACAATAAAGCAACTTGTAAGACGATATTATTTTAAAGACATGAAAGAATTGACCACAGATTTCATTAACCAATGTGAATTATGTGACAAAGCGAAATACGACAGGAAACCCCCAAAAATACCCTTAATGTTAACCAAAACACCCGACAAACCATTTCAAAAACTACATGCCGATACTCTAGTAGCAGAAGCGCAAAACTATTTAACAATAGTAGACGCATTCACAAAAATAGGCCAAGCAATACCAATCACATCCAAAAACAGCATTGACGTGACCCAAGGATTTTTACGGTATTTTACATTTTATGGAACACCTGAATCAATAACTCTAGATAACGGTAGCGAATTTAAAAATGAGACAATACAAAACACTTTAGAACTTCACAAAATAAAAATTTATTTCATAACGGAAAACCACCCTGAATCAAACGGACTAATTGAACGACTACATTTAACCCTGTTAGAACAAATTCGATTATTAAGAATAAATTATAAAAAGGAACATATAACCAATTTAATGTCATACGCACTAATCGCCTATAATAATACAATTCACTCATCAACAAATTTTACACCCTTAGAAGTAACCTTAGGACATTCAGATTCACGAAATCCCTATGACATACACTACAACAAGGAAGTATATCAACAATATGCAAAAGATCACAAAAAAAAAACTAAAAATAACTTATGACAAAGTAAAAGATAAATTAGAGAACGATAAGGAACGTATCGCCACAACCCGAAATAGAAATACCATTTAAAATTAAGAGAATATCAGATAAAAATATAGCAGTAGTAGACAGCGGCAAAATAACAAAGTACATTTACATGAAAAACCTAAGACACCCTGTAATTTCAGATGGACAATCATCACCCTTACCGTCAACCTCCGCCCAGGTAGAACGGACAACCAAGTAATAATAAAAAATATAAAAAAAACAACCCCGGTATTCTACCATTAAAATTAGGCAGTATGCAAAACACAATCAACCCTTACTTTAATACAACAAATTTTAGCAACCTTAGAAAACGCAGTAACATTTGCAAAATTAAATACCCTGCACTCTAGTATCATTGAACCAACCGATTTATTAAAAGAATTTTTAATAGAGATCCTGATAGTAGATAGTAACAATTATAATTATTATCATTTATTTGCTTTTCCAACGAAAGTCACTAGCACATACCAAGTTATCATACCCAAAACCAAATTCCTATCCTTAAATGAACTGAGATATGGTTATACAAACGAAAAATGTACTGAAGTAACACCAAACCAGTACTTATGCCAATCGATTATGACAACAACCATTCAAGAAGACAGCCCTTGTGAAGTACAACTATTAAAATTTTCAAATCATTACGAAAACTGTGAAGCAAAACAAGTGCAAATAAACAACATGAAAATTCAAAAGTTACAGAAAACAAATGGATAGCCATTTTCCCAACAGAAGTAGTAGAACCATCCACTGCAATCAAGATGAAAATAACCAAGCATTAATCGGAAGCAAACTAATTACCCTTAAAGAAGACTGTTATGTAAAATTGAAAGACGAAGTAATCAGAGTTTATCAAGATCACATAGCAACAAAGAAACTTGCAAACCTACCGGAACTACAGTTCAAGATAGAACAACAAGAAGACGAAGAAATAGTCAAGAAACCCATGAAGCTAGAGCATCTAGACTTAGACGATCTCAACCACGCCATAAAATTAGTGGAAAGTTGCAAAGAACATTTAAGTGAACTCAAAACGCCAAAGTTACTTTATGACAATATAAGCGTTTCGACAATTGTGTTAATCATTTTAATAATTTTTGTAACTATATATGTATTTTACAAAATGTATCTTAGATATAAGAATGAAGGAGACAGTTCTAGATTTAAGGAAACAAAGAGAAATAAAGAAACAATAAGTATACCCTTAGAAACAATGAATTTTAAATAATAAAATTGAATAATGAATTTTATGTATTTAAAAATTAAGTAAAACCTTAATTTTTCATTTACGGTGGGAGGAGTTATGTATACCCCAATTTACATATATATATATATATATATATATATATATATATTGAATATATTGAATCTAATAGGAATTATTAGAAATTGTTAAATAAAGTATAAGTTCATTGCAACAACGTAATACAAGGATAACCCAGAGAGGTTATTAACAGTTCATGAGAACGGATATGCAACTTTGTGTCCGAGAGAGCAGTGACACGGCAGGTGGCAGGTCACAGACGGTTAACATACCGCAATTACCTAGAAATAAGATTATTACAATGTAATAAAGTGTAGAATTAAGAGAAAAGCAGACATGAGATCTGCAAGTTCCCACAGCCGTGTGAGGGGCAGGTTATTATAAAAAGCCCGGGAGCTCAAGGCCCGGCAGTCAGTCTTCGAACTCCATACTTCGTTGATCAAACTACTCACCTTATCACAATTAATTAAATGTTTTTGAATTAAAGTTATTTTTACAGTTATTCAAAATTCCATGTTAATTTCTGTTTTAAGATAAAATAAATTTGTTACGAGTTTGGACACGTTTTTTAAAAATACCGCTCCAAAGGCCCGAACCTTAACTCGCATTCATTTCTTTATGATAATTGGATGTTTTTCCCTTCGAAAAACAACACCGAATCTATGGCAAAACCTTGCTCAGAGCCTATATGTAATATCATGAGTCGCTGTCCTTTCTCAAACAGGTATTTTTAACCCCATATTAAGTCGCCAATATATGTTTGAAATCTATTAGTTACAAGTTTATCCACTCACAGTTTAGATTTTGTATGATCTTTATTCAACCATATTCCATCCAAATAAAATACTGGCCTACCTTCCACTCCAACATTTTTAATTTGTGTTAAGTACTTTCGTCTCCGGCAAATTATATCACCACGTTCTATTAATATGCTCTTCATACTTCTTTGAAGGTACCTGCAACAGTAAATCTGTTTAGAATTTAATTTAACCTACATTGTATGCATCTTACTTAAAATGAATTTGTTTCTTCGATTTATATAATGCTGACTGGCTCATTTGTGGTTAATTATCACACGCTTTTATTAAATTCATGGTTTTCGTTAACGTCGGTAACTCATTTTTGCAATAAAAGGAATGTATTATTTTTCTCACAGCACTTCCACTTTTATCAAAGGTATTCTGTTAAGAACTTCTACCTGAAATTTGTTTAGAGCTCTTGACATGACCTGCTTACTTGTATTCCTTTAAAATACGATAAGTCGCTGATTTTGCAAATTCTAAAATACATGTGAAAGTTAGGTTAAAAGCTGTTACCTTTTCGATATCATATCTAATGTTCGTTCTATTTCAAGTACACTGGCAGTAGTTTTATTTTCTGGAGAACAAAGTTTTAAGCTTTTAACATGTTAATTACAGTCTGCTTTTCTAATGGATAAATAACCCATGCCTAAATGGGATAAAAGTGAACCAATTGTACTTGGTGTTGCATACATATTTATATATAGGTTTATAAAATAAATAGTAGGTAAATAATAGTAGTAGTTAGTAGTTAAAAGAAAGGCAGTCTTCCGACGTAGTTAGGGGTCTATTTCTGGGCAGGGCAATGATAGATGGTCGTGGGTCTTTAAAAGCTATACTTGATACAACGCTAAATAGGGCGCCACCAAGTCCTAGGCTCATACAAAAACAAAATGTACTCTAAGGGAGAACTTGGAAATCCTCGGGAAAAAATCGCATTCACGGTGTGAACCCAGTTATCAAAGACGAATGCATAGCACTTGTAATAACACAATATATTTAGGGCAAAGAAAAGACATATGAGGCATGCTCTTAATACCTTTCTATTGCAAAGAACCAACATATAAAATCACTTCCTGTAATAAAATATATCTATTATTATACCACACTATTGGAGCTATTTAAGGATTACTGTAAGACAAAACTACAAAAGAGCTTGTCGTTTTAAACTCTTCCTAATATAAAAACCATGTAGTATTACTGACCAAAACCCGATAGGAAACTGTAAAAAATGATTACCAATAGGTCATCATTATTATCTCACCTATTTAGCAATATAGATCAAAAACTTGTATTAAGTTTTCTTACTCTTCGACGTACTTGTACAAAATAAAACATAAATTTACTTTAAGTTATCCGTTTAATAGATCTGTATTCTTGTTGTATTTAATAATTTCATTTACAATATATACAACAAATATTCATAAAAAATATGTTTTCAGATAACAACAGCAAATTTAATTTTAGTAAATTATGCTTTTCTTACTAAATTCATATAAAAATAGTAACCTTTATATAATACAATTTACGAGGTCGTTTTATACCAGAACTGTATATTCGGACTCACAACATTATTGAAACAACAACTAGTACTTTAAATTTTACGATAAAAATATTAACCATTTGCAAGATTTAGAACTATATGTTAACCGTCACTTCACAGTTAAACAATTCCTTAAAATTCGGGTCAAAAAGCTATAATAAATCATATCCAAGGGTATGAATATGAATTCTCTTGACAATTTACTTAACCTTCGGATATTGATTTTTAATAATTATTCACTTTCATTCTGAACGGATCTGCACTTTGGAAGAAGTTCTAAAATACTAGAACGAGTAGAATGACTTATGTGTTTCAGTGAGCAAAAGAGCCAAACTATAGGTTTAACCAAATTAGCGAGGTTTTTAGTGAGGAAGTAGACTAAGACAGATCTGTGAAAGTGGTCAGCAGCTATTTTTGTACTTAGAGTGGCAGAGACCGTAGGGGTTGGTATGACACTCTAAGACACAGTACTGAGATGTGGATGACAACCGGAAACCACTACATTACTTCCCAAGTACACGTGTACTAAAAATGTTTTAAAGTGATGGCATCCTCTGGAGAACTTAAAATTGAAATGGATATGTTAGTATTAGACATACTAGGGATTACCAAAATTGGATGATCAGAGGCGGAGGATTTTTGAAGCGGGGATTTAAGGTACATACAAGATTATAAGAAAGAAATTCAGGTGTGGGGATAGTCACGCGGAACAAGATTATCTAAACCGGTAAGTACACAAAGAAAATAAAATGCTTAATTCAACAAAATTTTATTTGGTCCAAATAAATTACAGTGTCACATAGCCACAAGAAAATATTATTTTTTACACAAATAAATATTTTTGTTAAAGGTATATATAAATTTATTTAAAACATATAAATAAGGATTCACTCAACAAAATATGTATATTGCTCGTTAAGCATCTTGTAATTTTATTACAACACACTCAATTCTTTCCATTTAACACTTTGCACAATTCATTCTAACATAGCTGTTACTTTGAACTACTACACCTAATTTTGCTAGTTCAACAAAATATTTTGTTAGGTAGAAATTTCGCTTTGTTAAAAGGAAAAACACATTTTATTGATTTGATTATGTTGTTTCTTATTTCAACATACTTGTTTATTCTAGCCAATTTAGGTATTTGTGAAATCGACAAAACAGTTTTGTTGAATTAAATTAATTTAATTTTTAAAATAATCAAACACTTTTATTAATTAAAGTATTTGCATACTTCATTTTAAGATAGCACCTAAATACAAATAATGCACTTAATTTTGTTAACTCAAAAAATCCTTTGTTGAGTTGACATTTGGTCTTGTCACATGAAACATCCAGTTTTTAAGAGCTCCTTTAAGGAAGATAGTCCAGCTTCCTCCAACAAAACGTCAAATTCAATTTCCATCTAAAACAATTGTATTAACTGACTAAATAATTTGTCTAATTATAAGTAACTGTAAATTTCATACTTACCTTGAAACGGTAATATTAATGTAGACGCATCAATTGTTATACCTGTTCAACTATATAATAATACCTACTATAAATATAGTATAATGTAATTAAATAGTAGGCAGTATGAGGAATAATTTATTTGCCTTGTACACTCTGAAAATCGAAGGGCGACATATACGTGTTTAATGACAGTCAGGCGGTTGGTTCACTATAACGGCAAACGGATAGTACATGTTTTATGTACGCGCGCGCAAAGGGAATCTATTTGACGAATAAAACGGTTTTGTTGTTCCACGCTTCCATAATGTCAAATCAAAGCAAACATGAATTGCTATAAATAAATGTATTTTACGTTCAAAGAATAATCATTTTGATTTAAAAACCCACAAATTCCAACCAATTAAATAATTTTACTTGCGGTAGAAACTATGTTTACTCAATTCAATTCACATCAATATTTGTTTTAAGTTTTACGACGGTTAACATTTCTTTAAATAAAAATGGTTTATGGGTTAAGTAGAAAATGTTTTTGTTAATTCAAGAAAGATTTCAAATAAATCCTTTACTTACTGTAAAAAGTTCTAATATTTGATTCAATTATGAAAATGTTTAATTAAAATATATTTGTCTCAGCATAACAAAATATTATTGCCAAAATATATTTGGTAACCTCATGTAAATCGTTTTTACCGAGTACGGTAATAATACAGGTATACATGCCCACTTCTAGCTACAGTAAGAAGGAGGTAAAAACGATCTACAAAGATATCTAAGGCATACTAAGATTCGTAAAAGGACATGAAAATTTAATAATTACGAGAGATTTTAATACGGTGGGAGGTGAGCGTAAAGAAGGAGCGGCAGTAGGTTTATTTGGTTTAGGCACGAGAAATGACAGGGAAACTAGGCTGGTAGAATTTTGCGACAAAAACAATTTAACCATCACTAACACGTTATTTAAACATTATGCTAGAAGACGATTCACGAGGTAGGAGACATAGGGAGATATCAAATAGATTGCACTTTTGTTTGACAACGGTTTAGAAATCAAGTAGAAAGCTGTAAAAGCTACCTAGAAGTAGACATAGATACTGACCACAACATAGTAATTATGAAGGCCGAACTTACATTTAAAAATTTGTAAAATAAGAACGGAAGAAGCCACTTTGACTTTGAGAAACTACAAGATAAAGATATCCACAAAGAATTTGAGAAAAAGTCAAACAAAGTTCTGAAAATCATTGAGAAAATCTGTTATACTAAAGAAGTAGAAACAGAATGAAGTAACATTAAATCCAGCTTAGATATTGCACCAGAGATGTTCTGGGGTATAAATAAAAAGAAAACAAGTAGCCTTAGGTAACAAAGGGTATTATGAATTTAATAGAAGAAAGGTGAAAATACAAAAACAGACCAGACAAAGCTGGAAACTAAAGGTACAAAGCCATGAAATGGTAAACTATTTGCAAATGCAGGAAAGCTAAAGGAGAATGGATTGATGAAAAGTGTAAGGAGGTAGAAACTCAGATGGAAAGAGAAAAAATAGGCGAAGTACACAAACTAATTAAAATGAATTTTAGGGATATTAAACTGTATGGCAATAATATAAAAGGTGCGGAAGGAAACATCATTATAAAAAATGTAGAGAAAGTGGTTACATGGCAAGAAGGAAATTTATATGCAGGACAGGAACTAGAAGCACTAGAACAGGTATCAGACATTGAAAAGGATGTCTTGGGATATCCTATACTTAGAGATGAGTTGGAATTGGCATTAAAGAGTCTGAAGAATGGTAAGACATCCGGTATAGATAAGCCGCTGGACAAGCAGTAATAGAACGCCTCTTCCAACTAGTAAGTTATATGTATGACAGGCATTATACCTAACGATTTCAAATGTAATACCATAGTCACTATACCAAAAACGAAAGGTAGGGATAGATGTGAAAACTCTCAAACAATAAGTTTGACAGCACATGTGTCAAAAATATTAAGTAAAATTGTATAAAGACGGATGAAAAAACAGACTGAAGAAATACTAGAGGAAGTTCAGTTTGGGTTTAGGCGAAGCTTAAGAACACTGTAGGCCATTTTAGCTTTAAGGCTGTTAATGGAAAAAACAATAGAAAAAAGGAGAAACCATGTATATACTGTTTGCAGATCTATAAAAGGCATTCGACAATGTAACTTGGAAGAAAATGTTTGAAATACTCAAATAGATTGGAATGAGTTATAGGGATAGACAAATAGTACATAGCTTATACAAAGAGCAAACAGCGGTAATAGAATTAGAGCAGGAACGTAAAGAAGTAAATATTAGAAGAAGGGTGAGACAGTTATTTACCTTATCCCTGTTTATTTTTAACTTGCATGTCGAAGAGGTAATGAATACTGTAAAATGTAAAAGACATTTGAAATTATTATGCGGGGACAAACGATCGATATGCTACATTTGCAGATCATGTAGCAATATTAGCATCTAGCAAGGAAGAGTTAGAAGCAGCTCTTAATGAAATGGAAACGGTGCTAACAGAAGGATACGGTATGAAAATTAACAAAAATGAAACTAAAATATTAATATGTAAAAGAGGGGTAAATAAGTCAAAAACCAGAATACAAATAGGAAACAAAATCTTACAATAGGTTAAAAATTTCTGCTCCCTAAGAAGTCAAATGACTCAGGATAAAAAGAGTGCAAAAGATATATTGCAACTATTACCACAAGGCCGTGCTGCTTTTAACAAGAAAAAGCAACGACTATGTTGAAAGACAACAACCATAGAAATAAGAAAAAATTGTTGAAAACATGTGTAAAGCACAGCACTATACGGCTGTGAAACGTGGATAGTGGAAGAAACGGACATGAAAAAGATAGAAGCCTTTGAAATGTGTTGCTACAGACTTATGATAAAGATATCATAGACAGACAAAGTTAAGAACAAAGAGATTCTCGAAATTGTAGGGAAAAAAGAAATATGTTGAAAACAGTAAAAAATAGGAGGGATAGGATGATAGGACACATACTAAGGCATGAGGAAATGGTACGTAATGTATTAGAAGCAGAGGAAGAAAAAAAGGGAGCTAGAGGTGGACCTAGTTGAGACTATTGCACATAGATATTGAAAGA
Organism: Platerodrilus igneus; assembly: GCA_036346225.1. Classification (NCBI taxonomy): domain Eukaryota; kingdom Metazoa; phylum Arthropoda; class Insecta; order Coleoptera; family Lycidae; genus Platerodrilus; species Platerodrilus igneus. The sequence goes on along the minus strand of JARFIW010001454.1, from coordinate 36,443 downwards.
TGTAGGTTGTGGGAATTTTGGGGAAATGTGTAGGTCAGCTCAGAAATTGATATTTATGCTATTTTCCTTTACTCTTTGAAGATAACTTACTAAATAAATTTATTCCTCGTCATCCACAAACAAATAAATTAAAACGATGTAAATCAGGACGCCATATATATTTAGGAGGAACTGACCCAGTGGCACGATAATCTTATTAAAACCATCTGTAACAAAAGTTCTGCAATTGAAATCAAATTAGAATAAAGAATCAAATATTTTTACCCAACTACTATTAACAGAGGAAGCGGAGCTTATATGGGACCTTCCTATCTAAAGGTACAAATCTAAATGACGACACGTATATCGCATACTCGACTTCTACTAAAATCCATCTTACTCTTTTAAAAACCGAGAGCGAATATCGTCTAGTTTGACCAACTAACGAAACGACTTCGTGTTGTCATATGGACCAAAGTTGAAAGAACCATATGATAAAGCATGAGCACTTTTTATTTATTTTAAATAATATTTGACTCTTAATGGGATAATACTGCAAACGCTTGAATATTAATTACTATTAAGGAACTCATTACTGAATTAGAAAATTAGTACATTAAGAGTAGTAAAGCAAAGAATCTACATATTTATAAATCTTGTAACAATTTTCTCTGACGATTGCAAATCTTTTAAATCATTCATTAAATACGCTGTATTGTATATTTAAATAAACAGTTAAATCTTGCTATATAAATCAATATTTAGATCAGAGCTGTGTAGCCCAATCACAAAACAGAAATTATTTAATAATTCTGGCTTAGTTACTACTAGCAAACGTTGGTCGTTTAAATAGAATCTTCCATGTCAAGCTGCTTTCAAGTAGCTTGTGCGCATATAGCAGACGTCAGTCTGGCACGACCGCTTGAAGGGGAAACGCCATGGAGCTGAACTGGGTCTTTGCCAGCAACCTGCGCTAGATAGGCGTTGCCGCGTGACCAAGTGCAAGATGCACCTGAAGTAAAGTGTATTTTAATAATGCGCTCTTAAGTTCTATTAATTATTTTAGTAAGAATCCTCCCGAAAGCTTCATTATTTTTTTGTAAGATAACACTCAAAAGCTCTACGATTTTTTTTAAGAATGCTTTCAAACGTTCAATCATATTTTTATCAAAATAGCGTTTAAACACTCTATGGATTTTTGATAACAAATTATTTAATTTGTTAATTTTGATTTCACTAAATTTATAAAATTCGGTCTTTGTGATTATCAAGCTTATTATCCGCAACGTAATTATAATAATGTTTATTCTGGACATTCAGCAAAGATAAGATTCTGAGTTACATGTTCCATGTGTATTTCTCCGAATCACCGTTAAAATTGAGTTGAAGATGATATATTTTGGATAGCCTGTTAAATTATTTGGTTTTGTTTCAGCCTGCGAAGATAAAAAGCTTTTCAAGTACATTTAAATGGTTCCAGTAAAATTTCGTTTTTCTACGTAATAAAATGTGGACAGTAGATTGACGTTATTTGTTTGTCAAAGGATCATATGCCAGCACATTTGGTTACTACAATGTAATTATCTTATGCAGCATAGAACAACGCTTTGCAAGGTAAGCTTTTTATTACTTTGGCATGACGACAGCTGTTCCTCTATGTTAACAATGAGACTGAATTTCGTAAACAACATTGTAACAACCTACGATTCCTGTTTTGCTCAGTAAATATGAAAAACTTTTGGTGTTTAGAATTTATCACATTTTGAATTCGAGGTTATGTATGATAATATTACAAAAGAATGTGAATACCTTAATTTAATCTCAACACAATATTTAATTTAATTTCAACCGTATCTTTAGTGGTTATGAAAACTAAAATTATTAGATTTTGAAAATTTTAATACACACTTGTAAACGAAATAACAGATCTGATATTTTGGGTAATTGATTTGAAAAGCCTTATAAAAATGTTTGATATATTTTTGATATTTTTTAATTTTTAGCAAAGACAGTAACAATTTTCTAATTCTAAAATTGTGTTGAAGAAATTAAAACTACCTTTGAGATGTATATTATGTACATAGAATTTTATTACTTAAAAGGAAATTTTTAATTAAAGAACAATCATTTAAATTATTTGAGTAATTGTTTTATTTCGAACAAGGAGTTCAAGAATAGGGTAATTAGTTCAAGAAGTAAAAAAGGCATTACTACCCTTTACAATTTTAATGTTTTTAGCTTTCACTCGACTAAAGAGCACTAATAGTATTTTCAACAATTTAATGCCTAAAAATGTGTTTATAATAGAGTTTAAATAATCTATATTAATAGCTATTCTTTTCTTTGCAGTACAAGGTAGCAAGAGCATCTTTCTTGTGCCCTTCTAAGCTATACTAATTATATTTTTTTACAGATCCTGCTTAGGCAGTAAACACGATAATTTTCTCTAAGGACTTCCAAGTCCTCTCTTAGGGCAAACCCTTGTATAAAAAATTTGGCGCCCCCTTGCATCTCTATTTTAGTATTATTAGAGTTGGCAAGTAAATGATGTTTTGTCATAAGAACCATGACCACTCCTCATAAGCTCTACCCGAGGAATAGACTCCCTAGCATAGTTGGAAGATAGTTGAGATTCCATCTTTTTTAAGGAGATCCCTTCACACTAAAAGATTTCAAATTTAGCCAAAAGTAACATTGTGTAACATCGTCTTACATTTTGTAAAACATGTTAAACAGGTTACAGAAACTTTAGCTTCAATATCGTCAAAAGAAAATTACACTGCCTCTTTCCAAAAAAGAAAAAAAGTCTTGCTAAGTGATAATTTATCAGAATACAACTATTCTCGACGAAATACTAACTACGGGGACAACTTCTAAGGAAATCTCCATTAAATATACAAACTATAAATCTGACCTGCAGAAAAATTAAAAATTGGGAAGCTAACATAGCAACAGGTGTGTGTTCCAGTAACTACACACTCCAGGTGTCCATAAGAAATACAATCCGAAAAGTCACGTTAGACAAAAAGACAGAAATTAGAAATTGTCATAATCAAGAGGTTCAACACTCTTACGGGAATTCAAACATTATCTACATGTATCTACTACACACATACGTAACCATACAAAATCTCTTGAGGTAATTACGTAAAACCTCAACTAACCAAAAATTATTCATCTAAAAACCTTATAACCAGCATCAACCGAAATACTTATGCATATAACTTTCTTCTAACTCCTAATCAGCTATTGATTAAATTGAAAGAAATAATATTGATCTTAAGAAGCAACAACTCAAAACTAGCGCTAAGCCAGAGACTTTCATCTTAAACACTAACCAAAATAGACCAATTATTTGATTTCACACATAACGTAGTGGTGCATGTCCCTATATCACCATTACATATCAAAACACGAGTTTTCCAGTATCAACCGTACATGAAACCAATACTAAAATATTTAAAACTTTACTTTAAATTATGAGATTTGCGTAATCTCAACACCATCTCCAACTTCACTAAATTCAAATGCCTGATCGGCACTTTCTCCATTGAACAAAAAAAATAAACGAGCAACTGGCTCATCAAGTTTAGACAAAAATAAACGTGACTCACTCCGCAATGAGTTTCATCAAAATAAAATTACTGTATAACTAACAACCACGCCATTACTGCGACTTACACTCAATTAGGTCCACTAAACTTGAATAAGCGTAGCTTGCTCAACGGAAGACCCAAAACAAAAAGAACACATTTAACTTTCTACAAATACAGCAAGGTTTTTTTTTGTTAATGCAAGTTATGTAATCCCCCAATTGTTTTATATATATATATATATATATATATATATAAAAGAAACTAATAATTAAGAAGTTATTAGAAATATTAGAAAATGCGCTAAGCGATGTGCAACAATGTAATGAAGGACAATTCATTTCAGTTTATTAACGTTCATGGGAACGGAAACGCTACTTTGTAGCACAGAGATAAGTGACACTGCAGATGTCAGGTCACAGGCGGTCACAGACAGTCACGTACCGAGATTACCTGGAAAGGAAGCTTGCAACAAAGTAATTATGAATAGATTTAAGATAGCAACAATGTATTATGAATAAGAGTCAAGTGTAAGCAGATATTAGGTTTGCAAGTTCCCACAGAAATGTGAGGGGGTAGGGATATTATAAAAGGCCTGGAAGCCCCAGTCGAAGACAGTTAATTCATCGTTCAGCTTTAACATTGCAGTTCGTAGATAACTCACTTTGTACAATTAGTAATTAATTTCGGACTTAGAATAATAATTCAAGATTGTCAAAATTCAACATTAATTTCTGTAAAATAATAAATAAATGTGTTAAGAAGTTCAAGAAGTCTTTTTAAAAAGGACCGCTCGCAGCCACGAACCTTAACTCGCGTTAAACTAAATGTATGTAATAAGTATTCTACATACTTATAAAGTCATAACATCTCATTACTAAATGATGTCCGACAATTAACCAATAATTTATTAAAACGGAAGCATCACAAGGTTCCTATATCGACGAAATAAACTTCTTCCTAGTAGCTATACTAAAAACTTAAAACCAAAACTGATCAAAACAGACGAGTAGGGCAACTACTTTAGGTATAAATACGAACCCAGATAGAACACCGTCGTCATAATAACGTCATTTTTAGGCAAAAACTCATCTAACTCGTCATAAGACTAGTTTTTTTATGACGTCAATTGTACGTCTTCCCATTATCATCATTCTTAATGATTTTGAACTTTTGTACTATTATGATATTTTTTATTACAAATGTTTAGCAATCACTTAATAAATTATTATTGTTTGTAGTATAGCGGAATTTACCAATTTTATGTCCTTAGTTTTTAAATATTTCCCCTATCAATGCTACATTTCTATTGGGTGCCAGCTTAATACTCTTAAAACGCCGTAGTGCGCATATTAACCACGGACAGCTGCATGGTAAACGCAGGAACGACTAATTCTAGCCCTCGTGGATAACATGTTGCCAAGTGTCCTACTTTGTTTTGTTTATCTTATAATCAATACTGAGTTGAAAAGTCGTAACTAACAAATGTAACTTATACAATTGTATCTGGTGCTCAAAATCTAAATTAAAAAAATATTGGTGTAAAAGTATCTTCATAAAGTTTGTAGTGCTAGAATTCTTCAAAATCAAAGTGCAAAAAATGTATACATACACCGTCTTTTCAAGAACGATCACATACCTTACTTTTAAGGTTGCAGGTTAGTGCCTACATAACTAGAAGACGTTTGGTTTGAGTCTTTGCAGTAAAATACTCTCATTCTGAACTATGACTAACTGATGTACACTCATCACCAATCTTATTATACCCTAAAATTAACTAGATGATTCATAGTCTGGTGTTTGCTCAAATGTTCGAGACTTCTGTAGACTACATTTTGGTTATGCAGCTTGTGTGTTTTACGAGTTGTCTAATAGTTCGTATCACTGCCCCCTCTTTAAAAGCGTTACGTCTCGTAACTGTAAAAACATTTTGACGCCAATTCGACGACTGATGACGGTATCGGCAGCTATCTCCTCTGGTGCATCCACCACGTCGTTGGAAATAACAGTCAACGCTATTTTCTTGGTCTTGGTAGGCAACCGGTTGATAACAACAAACAAGGACCTGGACGTTGTTTCCCTGGAAAACTACTTCTAGCATATTTCGGACTATCCTCCAATCTAAGCGATCCACTCCACAGCCTAGCTTGGGCACCGCTAGTTTCGTTACTCCATTTTCCATCATCTGAGTCATAAGATTCAGCAAAGCTTCCCATAGATGTCCATAACTAGGTCTCTGCCATAAAGAATTTTTGGTGACCAGATAGTGAACATAACGATTTTCATCTTGAAGAACCAAAGCTTTTCCTACAGTTGGCTGCTGTTGTACTAATTTATCCACACATCCAAATTTTATCTTGAAAACAACAGCTATTCCTCTTGACATTTGCAGAACTTAAGCTATGCAATGTGCAAGAGAATACTCTTCTGGTGCTCTAAACAGACTTTGCTGCTTTTCAACAACAACGCGAAATCTCGCCTTAGCGGAACCACCATACGCCGCCTTAAAACTCCCAAAATCTACATTTGGCTCACGATTAATAACTCTTAAACACCATTTGCATTACTTTAGTCTTCCTGGTAGTTGCCAGCATAAGATGTTAAACGGTCAAAGTGTACTACTTTCGGTTTACCACGGGGAGATCTTCTGATCCGGTACACTACATCATTATTTTTTCTTAACACTTCGCACGGGCCTTCACATTGTCTTTGTAATTTTGGCGACAATCCACGCTTTCTTTGTGGATTGTACAACCACATTACATCTCCAGGTTGGTAACCACCTTTTTGTGCTTTCATGTCATATTGTGATTTAATTCGATCGCTTGCTGCCTGGATATTCTTTCGAATGTTTTCGTGAATTCTATTTGATCTTTCACGAAGCTTACTAAAGTAATCTTCACCTGCGACCTCTTCTAATGAAAGCACAATTTTATCACAGTAAAATATAACTTGAGATTAAGAGACGCGAATTAAATTAAATTAAATTTTAAAATACGACCGTAAGATTAAAAAATAAATTAATTAAACTAAACCGGAGATTTAAAGAGTTTCAATTAGCGGAAAAACAAGAAATTTGTACAGTAATTAAAGTTAGATAGATTTATTTAGTATTTAAAAGTTTAGCGTAAATATAATAATGGACAAAAGAATACGGGAAACACGGGAAGCTTTAAGACAACAAGGAGTGGAGATAGGATCCCAAGAGAGCGTGATAATTCAGGAAACCAGTTCCATTGAAGAAAGGCGAACTTCACAAGAAACCAAAATGTTGGAGATCTTAATGGCATTAAATGATAAAATGGATAGAAGTGAAGAAGCCATAAAAATAATTACAACAAAAATGGATAAAAACAGTGAGAAATTGGAGAATGAAATCAAAATTCTTAGCAATGATCTGAAAGAAACGAACCACACTATCGCTGAGATTAAGGCACAGATGAATGAAAGAATTGGGAAAGTTTCTGAGGAAATAGAATGCGTATGGGACCATATTACTATAGTTAAAACGAAACAAAAAGACTACGAAAGCGAGTCCAACGATAAAATTAAGAATTTAAATATTAAATTAGGAAAAATTGAAGAAAATTGCGAAACGGAATTCTGATCGATAAATCAAGAAATAAATAATTTAAAAAGTAATCCAATAAATTTTAATAGAGAACCAATTAAGCTAATTCAAACAAACCTTTCAATTGAACAGTTTACTAAATTTTACGGGGACGGAAAATTAAATCCGAAGATATTTTTGAAAAATTTTAAAATATTGATACAAGGATCTACAGATGAATTATACAAATTAAATTTAATTAAGGTCATATTGAGGGGGAATGCTGAAAAGTGGTACAATTTAGTTGAGAGTGAAATAGAAACATTTGAACAGTTTGAAAGCAAATTTTTACGTCAATTCTGGAATGACAATCAGCAAAATAGAATTCGGGATAACTTAAGTATGGGAAGATACGATTCGGCGAAAGGAATAACGCGAGAATTATATGCGATTGAGAAATTTACTGTAGCGAAGCAATTGGATCCTCCTTTAGAAGATAAAAATATTATAAGATATTTAGCAGGTCATTTTAACGCTGAAGTAAAGCGATACATAACGACGCAGAATATAGTAGATACAGATACGTTTGTTGATTATTTACAGAGATATGATGATTTGGAATTTGATTATAAAATGGAAAATAATGTTAGGGATCGACGCACGAATTTTATAAGGAATGATGAGACTCGGAATAATTATCGAAGGAACAATTATAATTATGATCGTGGAAGAAATTTTAATAGGGGGAACTATGGCAACTTTAATAATGATGTTAGGCAAAACAGGAATACTGGTCAGATACCAAGGCAACGAATGGACAGAACGAATCATGAGGGAAATCATAATAATAGAGGAATAAATAGGCAGGAAAATGATGATCGACGGACACAAGCTAGAGATAGTAATAGTATGGAAATAAGGAATACGAATCGCACAGATACAGGGATAATGAGTCAGGCAGGACCTTCAACGCGAAATCAGGATTTTTGAGTACGGACGAACCAAGGAAAATTCTACGAATTAACGGATACGGAAACCAGCGAGAGTTTATTAAACATGAAATGGATAATGGATTAGGAAGATTTGAAAGGAACTTATTACCAATAATTAATTTAAAAGTGGAAGATAAAATAGTTAAAGTATTAATTGATACTGGAGCAGAGGCATCACTTGTTGCGGAAGAATTTGTTAAACGAGAGAAATTGGGGGAGAAAGCGATACCTATAGCAAGGTGTAATTTGGTGGCACCAAATAATAAGAGATTTAGTGTAATAAATGAAATGGTAATTCTGAGATGTGAAATGGGAGATGAAATATGGGAAAATGATTTTATGGTAGTACCTGGACTGAAGATAGATGTTATATTTGGGATGAATATGATAGATAAGTTGGGGTTGAAAATAAATGCGGAATGCAAAGAGATAGAGTGTAATGGGAGATATATTAAATGGTATAAAGAGGGGAATATTGAAATAGAAGACGACTGCGTGAATATTAATCAGTTTAATGATGAAATAGATGATGGGGGTAATGAAAATGAAGATATTAAGTGTCCAGATGATTTAAGAAATAGGGTGAATAGATTATTGAATAAGCATTCAGAATTAATAGGGTCGAAGTCGAGAATTGCCACGGGTTATGTGCACAAGTTGGATGTGATAAATAAGGAACCGTTTAACAGTAAAATATATCCTATTCCAGGAATATATGGAAATAGAGTGAAGGAAAAAATTGAAGAAATGTTACGTGAAGGTATTATAGAGAGCTCCAGTACGAATTTTGTAAATTCATTAGTAGTCGTCGTGAAGAAAAATGATAATAGTATTAAGTTGTGTATAAATACAAGTGAAGTTAATAAGCGAACGAAGCCGCAATATAATTGTCCACTAAAGGTAGATAGAATATTAGGGAAAATAGGTAATAGGAAAATTTATAGCAGGTTATATTTAAAAAGTTCATTTTGTTTGATTCCATTAGCGCGAGAATCAAGGAAGTATACGGGTTTTTCGGTAGAAAATTAATTAACGACATCAAATAATTTTAATCACCCTGTATAAAGAAACAAATAGAAATTACGTGCGAAATTTATATTAATTAATTCAATTTTTAAGTAACGGGTATTAAAAAAAGTGTACAAATAATAATTAATATTTAATTAGTATTTGCTAAAAATTAAAGGGTAGAAGTCAATGCCATTCATTATTATTTTAATTGGAGTTAATTGAACCATTAGTAATATATAATAAGCATAAAAGCCTGTGAAAATTCAAGGTTAAAATACCATGAAAACAAAGCTCTGAGAATTATATTAAAACGTTCATTAGGAGCACACACCTGCAAACTTTTAAATGCCAAATTCTAATAAATTCGAGCTGATAAACATGCAGATTCTACGTATATTGGAAACGGTCGGATGTTTGGTTATTTTACTCACGTACGAATCCACGTGGATTAAAATATCAGATAGTAAAGAATATCGGTTTGTACCACTCAGACCAAGGTAAAAAGGGATGCATAAAAGCGTAAAGCAGAGACACGAATAATAAAAGGCGTGATTTGTGAAGCTTCACTAGGGCTACGATTGGTTGAAATAAGATGCATATATAGTGTAATGGCAATAATTTAAATGGAATCCAGAATTGGGGAAGATCATTTTTATTGGAAGCGTCGATGTGAAAAAAGATAAACCAGGTCAGATTTTTAGTTATAAGACATTTTGTTTTTCTATATAAATTATTATTTTAATATTGAATTTGCTAAATATGATATGCTTGTGAAAAAGTCAACAAAAGAGGTTGCATACATATAGAATGAGTAATATGATAACAGGTTTAGAATATTCTACACTTTGTTGATAAAGCTAATAAGTTTTTTTGGTGACTTTGGGTTTTGAGTAAATAGTAGATGATTGTTATAAAATTAACTAATTGAAAAGTGTATTTCAAATAATTTCAAAAGCTGTACATAACATATTGGTTTCATTATATAAAATCGAAATTTACTGAATTTTATAATTCCAAATAAATGCTAGCCGAGGTCATAAGATTTAAATAGTACAAAGGCGGAGCCACAAGTTGAATAGGAAATTGATAACACGCAAGGCGGTAACGTATCGAATTTTGCGATTGGTAGACAAGGTTGTTTCAAGATAAAGTCCAGTTAAGTAGATAGCAATATTAATAAGACAGCCGGAGGAGGAGATAATTACAATCTTGTTTATTTATAGTGAATATTAAAATGGTGGTCCAATAATTTAGAGAGAGCATAGCAACAAAAATAACAGCCCAACGTAGGGGCATAATAATTCTTCTAATAGCATAGCAATAAAAATGCAGCCCAACGTAGGGGCATGATAATTCTTCTAATATCATAGCAATATATATATATATATATATATATATATATATATATTATATTCGTATTTTATTTCTTCAAGTTAATAAAAAATTATCTTTGAAAGTTGATTAATAATGAGGAACTAGAATTGGATTTTTTGTGTTTCCATGCAGGATATTATTATGCATGTGTTTATTGTAATCCATAGAGGCATAAACAATTACAAATGCAGAAATATTTAAGTAACAGACACAATTAAGCAACAATAAGCTTAATTTTACCTAACCTTTTTTCTAATAATTATTTGTATACTAGGATTGCAAAATTGCCATTTTGCATACCGAGAGGCCACTTGTTGCCAAGGCAAAATAGCATCGAAGTCGCTTCAAAAATTTCACGGTCAAGGTGTACACACTAGCCTGTTCAAGGATAGCATAAAGATCATTTCTTATATAGCTGCACATACGAGTTTAAAATTAAGAGCATAAACACTTTTTGCGAAACGTCTTTTGAACAAATTGCGAGTATACTGTTTTAGTAATGTGTAAGGTAGTTCTAATTTTCAAAAGTTCCAAAAGTTAGATTAATTTATCCGATTCTGGAACTCTGGAAATAAATTCCGAAACGTAGTCTCATAAGTAAAATATGATTTATACAACTTATATTTTTCGCTAAGTACTAATAAATCATGATAGCTAGAAAGAAACAAAAATTGTATCATTTTCATATTCCACCCTAGGAGATATGATTATTTTGATTACGTATCATGATATAAGTATTAACACAGACACACGTCTTCCTTTATAATAGAAAAATGCAATTTAATCAAAACTTTATTCTTTCCAAAAAATATACAAAAGTAGTTTCCGCTTAAAAACTTAACTTAGAAGCTAAATGTATTATTAGCATAATAAACTGAAATGAAACGTTTGTAAAGCTATAATAATAGTAGGAGTAAATACAAAAAACAAAAATAATACTTATATAACGTACAAAGTAAACGTTGTTGCTAAAATACAGTAATTATTTTAACGATACATACTTATTCTGAACATAAACTTTTATTTTTAGCCAGTTTTTATTGCCTAAAATATCAGGAAACTCTGTTTTTAATTTTTCGCACTTATGACGTTTTGGAGTTTTTTTAGATTTTATATGTTTTGCAAAGCAGTTTTCAACAACTTTTTTTTGTTCATTAGTCCAAGGAACCAGTTGTCTCTTCTTCTTTGTGTAGTTTTCATTGTGTTCGTTTTCATTGTTGGCCTTAACTATCTCGGCATCTTTCAAGCTTTACTATTAACACCTTATTTGTAGGTATTTCTTTACACTTTTTGATTTAATCTTCTTCTAAGTTTACAGTCTTTTAAGCTCACTTCTATATCTTTATTAAATAGAGTGACTTCCATTTCATCATAATTTATGTCACTTTCTGTTATGACCGGTTCGTTCTCCAAGTCAAAGTTAATTTCGTCTAATGTTTTTCCTTTAAATTGCGTAGCTTTTCCATCTTCCATTACATAAGCAATTTTGATATCTTAGCCGTTTAATATATCGTCGGACAAGCGGTAAGATTGCCCGTGAATACCAATTGTGTGTCCCATCAATGTGGCCAATTGCGCAAGGTCATTTTCGGTCATGTTAAAAATTTAAGCAAGAGTTACCATGTTTCCTCAGTCTAGTGCATGTTAAAGCATTCGGATTTTTTATGGCACAACTTTCTGCGTATTTTTTAAATGTTTTGTAGCCATAAATAGGTTGGATTGTTGCCGGGTTTCCAAACAAATACGGATTTTCTTTTGTTACAAAGTTGTTTCCATAATTGAGTAAAACAGTCAAGTGTCTTTGAACGTCTGGACTAAATAGAACAGGCACTCCTCTACCTCTTTTTCCCCTTATTACCACTCTCTTATATGTTTTTATCAGAATTCTCTCGGTGTTAGTAATCACATCCAAACATTCTTCATAATTTTGATTGTCTTCGGAAATAGAGTCGGTTATGTAGGTTCTTAATAATAGTTTTTGCGGCTCTCCGGGGTGACGTCGGTTTGACAAAATCACCCTACAATAAACGGTTTCCAGTAATTTAATATATTCAACAAGCCCACCGTTGCGCAGTAGACTACACTCTGCGGCTTCACCCTGTGATAACAAGTGTTCTTTAAATATTTTTAGGTCGCTAGCTAGCGGTAGTAGTGTAACCTTATTATACTTTTTATGGATAAATCATTAATTGCCTGGCTTGATATTGCCAATGTGATTTAATTAAAAGAATTAAGGTCTTCAAATCGGATTCCAACTCTGCTTGTAGTACTGAAGGCCCAACCTTTTTTTGATACACCTGCAGGAAAGCAATATCGCAACACTGCTTTAGACTGGTTCCTAGATTTAGCGCTAAAGTAGGTGATTTAAGTCGTGTTTGTCATATTTTGCAACTAGTTTTGTAGCATGAACTAAAACTTCGAATTTTTGGGGCTTCAATGTAGCAATTAGATTGTTTATTGTTAAATCTATTTTTTTTTAACTCTATTAGTAATCTTACCACTTTCCTCATCTTTCTTGAAACAACATTTATGGA
>JARFIW010001454.1:0-23405 GCA_036346225.1 Platerodrilus igneus | reverse complement strand
ATATATATATATATATATATATATATATATATATATATGACAGGTTATTTGCAGTCCGCAATAAGAAATTGTGTAGAACAATATATAAAATAAGATGTATCTGTAAACAAACTCTATGAAAATAATAGAGCCTATTGACTAATACAAATCGGGCTGGTAGTTATATAGCCATTAACAAAACATTAGCTTATTACTTCATAGGGGAGGAAACATCCACTGACCGACGGTTTCGGCTTTATTAAGCCTCCTCAGAGTGAAATAGTCTCCAAGAACCCTATGAAGTAATCGAAGCTATTATACTGGTATAATTTCGAAACAATCTCTGTACTATGGGAAAAGTAAATAAAACCGCCATCAGGTGATAAAACACCAACACTACTAAAGTGTGGAAGTACAGAATTGAACCGAAACTACATAGTAAATCCTATAGATAATAAGTAATAAGCTAATGTTTTGTTAATGGCTATATAACTACCAGCCCGATTTGTATTCGTCAATAGGCTCTATTATTTTCATAGAGTTTGTTTACAGATACATCTTATTTTATATATTGTTCTACACAATTTCTTATTGCGGACTGCAAATAACCTGTCTTTTATTATTTGATTTGCCTTGGAGCATGAACCCGGGTGTCGCCGCGAGAAAGTTTGTTACGTTTGCAAATAAATTTTGCTGTAACATTCCGCAAATCTCAAATGGCCACAAGTAGTGAGGTAGGGCCGGTCCTACTTCAAAACGCGACAGACGTATTTTCCATGTGTAGAATACGGCTGAATCGTTTTGAATTAGGATCGGCCCTATATGATTTCAATGTAAAATAGTCGTGAAAACATTTCAATGTAAAATAGTTGTGAAAACATGAATTCTTCTATACTTTCAATGTAAAATGCTTGTGGGCACGTTTTGAATTAGGATCGGCTTTATATTACTTTCAATGAAACACACACGTATGTTGAAAAGTGCAGAGAAGAATGTGTGTAGCTGTTTTGAATTCGGTTTTCTATCGAGAAGTTAGACGTGCACCGTTTTGAATTAGGATCGGCGTTATATACTTTTAATGTAAAATGTGAAAACCTGAATTCTTTTCAAATGTAAAATACTTGTGGGCACGTTTTGAATTAGGATCGGCTTTATATTACTTTCAATGTAACACACGTATGTTGAAAATGTAAGTGCAGAGAAAATGTGTGTAGCTGTTTTGAATTTGGTTTTCTAGTTAGAAGTTATAAAGTATGACAGATGCAAAAAATATCGCATTCAAGTCAATTGTGTTTAACACGTGCACCGTTTTGAATTAGGATCGGCGTTATATACTTTTAATGTAAAATGTGAAAACCTGAATTCTTTTCAAATATAAAATACTTGTAGGCACGTTTTGAATTAGGATCGGCTTTATATTACTTTCAATGGAACACACGTATATTGAAAAATGTAAGTGCAGAGAAAATGTGTGTAGATGTTTTGAATTTGGTTTTCTAGCTAGAAGTTATAAAGTATGACAGATGCAAAATATTGCACTCAAGTCAATTGTGTTTAATTAAAGTGGATTCTGATTTATGTTTAGAGGCTGCAAATACACATGGGCCGGTTTCAATTCAAAATGTGTTCACTCTTGTGATAGGTTGAAAAGTGGGTTGGCAAAGTACGCAGATGGTGGTAATCTGCTATATAAGGAGATTGCTCCTAATATTAATTTAATTAGTCAAAGAAAAGCAATATGGATTTTAATACTCTTAATAAAACCACATATCGCAAACCTTATGTAAATTCAAAAGATATTATAGTGAATAAGAGGTTTAAAGTTTTAAAAGTGGAAACACTCAAGACAAAATATGGAGATAGAGTATTAGTGGAAACAGAAGAGTTCAAGAGTATATTGCCATTGAGATATTTTGAATACCTTCAAGCACATGGAGTGAAACAATTAAATGAAAGTATTGGCTCGAACAAACACGTATACATAACTAGTAAGGGATCGATCGGTCTAACTGTCAACATAGAATTTTCAGAATAATATGTCACTAATTTAAGAAATTAGTTTATTATTATAACACATCTAAGTCGATTGTATAAAAAATTATGTATTAAATTAAAGTGGATTCTAATTTATGTGCGTTTTACTGAGTTTACTACCTTGTTTAAAGAAAGTCTTGTTTCAAAAGAGAAACTATTATAAAATACTTTTTATTTTTACAAAATTGTTGAATATTTTGATCTAACTATTTATAAATGAAAAGTATTTATTAACTCACGTTCTTGAAGTAACTGCTGCTCCCTCACCGCTAGTTCATCTTTTTTTTGCTTTATTATTTCTAGCTCCAAATATATACGACGCTTTTTAAATGCGTTAAGCAACTCTACTGCATCATCTTCGTAGGATTTGTCATCTTCACAGCAAACAGTCATATTTGATTCTGTACATAACTTTTTCATAGCCGACATGTTTTTGCCTGATCTGTGAGCATAACATAAAAGATTATTGTAGGTTCACCTTTTCTTTTGTATACTACCTGATGTTTCTGAGAGGTTCAGAGTGTATCAACGATTCTACGATAGCCTCAGAATTTCCAGAATGGTTTTTTGATCTAATGTAACTTATAAATTAGTAGTGTTTTAAAAAAACACATGTATAAATGTGAAAAAGCACTTACCGTGATATATCTATTACGTCACTATCAAAAATAGCAGCAGTATCGAGTTGAGCCGAAGAACAACCAAAAACTTCTTTAATCACGTCTTCGTCAGAATGTAATATAAATTGCTCTAGAACTTTTACGTTGGTACTATTACAATTTTTGACTGATGACAAGTTACTCATTTTTAAAAGTTGCTAGTAATAGTAACTAATAATTATACAAGAGATCTGATTGAATACTGTTGGTAAATCTACGTGAAGTATTTATATTAAATAATAAACTGATCTGTTAGAAAAAATTAAAAATTTGCATCGTTTTTCTGAAAAAAATTCAGCTCTGTAATCTATTCTAATGAACAAAACAGTATGTAAGCGAATATAATTATACCTCAGCAGAAAATAATGAATTAGTTTCATTGTATGAAAAGAAATTGCAATGAATGCACATAATAAAACCCTAAATTAGATTTATTTCGTTTAGATTACCGCTGTATAAGAATTTTTTAAAGGTACTGCTAAGCAGAAATAATGAATTACATTCAAATAATAAACTGATCTGTTAGAAAAATTAAAAATTTGCCTCGTTTTCTGAAAAATTCAGCTCTATAATCTATCCTAATAAACAAAACAGTATGTAAGCGAATATAATTATACCTCAGCAGAAATAATGAATTAGTTTCATTGTATGAAAAGAAATTGCAATGAATGCACATAATAAAAACCCTAAATTATATTTATTTCGTTTATATTACCGCTGTATAAGAATTTTTTAAAAGGTACTGCTCAGCAGAAATAATGAATTACATTCATTGACTGAAAAATAAATTGCAAAAGGCGCTGCATATATAGGGATATAGTAATTTGTGCGAATCATGCTGAATTTTTGTAGTAAACGCTAGATGATTATGTATGTTCCATTGAAAGTAATATAAAGCCGATCCTAATTCAGGTTTTCACATTTTTCATATGTATCCATAAAAAATAGCGCTGTAATGATTGTGTGTATTTTTCTGTATACACATCATAAAATCAAAGGTCATATAAAACATTTTTCATAGTAAACGTAACTGAATGAAAAATGATGTTGTATGCGAATTCCTATTACAGTTGTTTTGCTCAAAGTCGCCTTCAGTTTGTAAATACTGGAAATGCTTGCTTAGCGAATAGTTACGTACTGAATGCAACTCTGCTTGAAAATCATCTTGAATAAAAACGTAAATAAAGAAGATTTTTTAACAATTGCATTCAAAGCAATTCGCTATGCAATTATTTTGATTTGATGCTATTTCTTTTTACAGTTGTTTTGCTTACGTGTTTTCCGTAAACTCAGATGAATGAACCTTTTGAAATTGTTTTGCTTACGTCAGATGATATTTGGTATAAATATTAAATAGAGAAATACGTATATTGAGTAGTGTATTTTGATTTTCTATAGAATCATGAATGCTGAAACCGTATCCGAGATTAGTGCAGCAATTTTGAGATTAACTGTAAAATGCGTGAATTTATTGAAAACAGTGAATGAAATAACGAAACACATTTTAGTTATCAAAGCAAATATTAGTATATTGAAGCTTGCTATTAAAAATAAGATATACGAAGACAATCGACAAGAAAATCCTAGTAAACTGGAATCTAATTTAGCATATCTTAAAAGCTACCTTGTACGATTGAGGCACTTGAAACGCTCTTTGGAATATCGTGGAAAAGGTGTTGATTCAACGCTTTCTAGAGGTCATACTCGAAAAATTTGATTTGGCATGATGTACAATCATGTTTTGGAAGTCGAATAATTACGGGACTTATTACAAATTTAAATTATAGAGATCCTCTAGTGTTCTTAGACAAGGCGTTCGCTAGTTTTAAACGCAAGATTGTTGCTTGCTTAAAAAAGTCAATGTTGAAAGTTAATGTAATATTTGCAGCTAACTTTGTTAAGTCTACAACTGGCGAAATGGATTTGAAAACGTTTCCTACTGCAAATCGTCACATCGATATAAATACCAATCTCAAGTTATGGTATAAGGAGAACGTAATGAACAAGATTTCGAAGCGATTAGAAGAATTTTGCGAGAAAGATTCTGGTTGGGCAATCCGAGAAGTTTTACACTTGAAGGTAAATATAAACAATCATGATCCACTTAAAGGAGGGTGTTCAACGTTTGTACCGGTCCCGGACTTTATAAAAAAGAAAAAAGCTGTGGTAAATGTAATAAATAACGATCAACATTGCATTCTTTGGAGCTTGGTTTCCGCTTTATTTCCTGCTAAACAAAATAGTCATAGAATATCTAGCTATCCACATTTTGATACAGTATTACGCTACAATTCAATTCAGTTTCCAATTGCATTAAAAGACATAAAAAATTGAAAAGCTTAACAATCTCGCAATTAACCTATATTGTATAGAAAATGCTAAAATACTACCATTTTGTTTAAGTGAAAATTTTAAAAAAATTGAACCTATTAATCTGTTAGTTTTAAATAATGATTCCTTACAATATGCTCGTCCTACAAATGCTAATGAGAATCACTTTCATTTTACTTGGATTAAGGATATGTCAAAATTATTTGCAAAACAGTTGTCTTCACATCACCATAAAAAATTTTTTTGTTATAGATGTTTAAATAATTTTAGTACAGCAGCATTACTTAAGCGTCATTCGAATTATTGCGAAAAACAGAATACTTGCTCAATAAGATTACCTGAAGAATCTGAAAAGTATCTAACATTTAAACATTTCCGCTATCAAGAAAAAGTATCATTTGTAGTTTATGCAGATATCGAATGTATACTAGAACCATGCAATGAGTCTGAGGTAATATTAAACACAGTTCGTTACCAAAGGCATATACCCTTTAGTGTAGCGTATTATTTGAAATGCTCGTATGATAATAAATATTCCAAATTTCAATTGTATCGCGGGAAGGATTATATAGAATGGTTTGTTGCTCAATTGAAACTGATTTCAGAAACGACTAATAAAATTTTCTGTAACCCAAAACCTATGAATCCTTTAACGGAAGAACAAAAGTCAACATTTAAATTTGCCCTTCACTGTCACATTTGCAATAAACCTTTAGTATAGATGATATTAGAGTTCGCGATCACTGCCACTTTACAGGTGAATTTCGAGGAGTGGCTCATCAAGATTGCAACATCAATTATCATAATTTTATATGATACCGGTAGTTTTTCATAACTTATCAGGCTACGATTCGCATTTCATTATTAAAAAATCTCGTTAGAGTTGTCAGGTTCGTTAAACATTCTGCCAATAAATAAGGAAAAATACATATCTTTTACAAAATATGTAAAAGGTATGAAAGTTAGTTTTAGATTTATCGATTCATTCAGGTTTATGGCATCTAGTATCGAAAAATTAGCTTCCTACTTAGATGATAATAAAAAATCCATCACCAGGGAAAATTGTAACACTGATAATGAGTTTCAGTTACTTACGCGCAAAGGCATATTTCTCTATGATTACATTAACTCTTGGGATAGACTCAATGAAACCGATTTACCCTGTAAAACAGCATTCTTTAATCGTTTGCGCAATGAAGAAATCTCAGATGAAGACTACAATCATGCTAAACACGTTTGGCAAACATTTAATATAAAAACACTAGGGGACTATTCAGACCTATATTTAAAAACAGATGTACTGCTCTTGTCTGATATATTTGAAAACTTTAGAAAAACTTGTATGTTCACGTATAAGTTAGATCCGCTTCACTACTTTACGGCTCCTGGTTTAGCTCTAGATGCGATGTTAAAACGACGAACGTTAAACTCGAGTTGCTTACTGATATTGAAAAATAATGTTTTAGAACGGGGAATTCGTGGCGGTGTTTCTCAATGTTCGAATAGATATGCTAAAGCAAATAACAAATATATGAATGCAGATTATGATCCAAATTTCGATTCTAAATATTTAATGTATTTTGATGTTAATAATTTATATGGGGCTGCAATGTCTGAATATCTTCCATATGGAGATTTTGAATTTTTAGATGGTACCAGTCCAGATATAGTACGTTTAGACATACTTAATATTCCCGATGATTCTGATGTAGGATATATTTTTGAATGCGATTTACACTATCCAGTATCTTTACATGAAATACACAGTGACTTACCTTTGGCGCCTGAACATATGATACCACCAGTACCTTCAAATAAATCAAACTTAAAGAAATTACTTACAACTTTATATCCAAAACTCAACTATATTATTCACTATAGAATTTAAAATGTATTTAAGCTACGGTTTAGAACTGAAAAATTCATAAGGTACTTCGATTTAAACAAGCCCCTTGGTTAAAAGAATACATTGATTTGAATACGAAATTAAGACAACAGTCAAAAACAGTTTCGATATATGCTTTTATAAAAATATGATAAATTCGATTTATGGAAAATGATGGAAAACGTACGGAAAAGGAAAGATGTGAAATTAGTGAGCAAATGGGAAGGGCGGTTTGGAGCTCGTAGTTACATAGCGAAGCCTAATTTTCATAGTTGCACTGTGTTAGACAAAGATCTAGTCTTAATAGAAATGAATAAATTAGAGGTTTATTTAAACAAACCCATTTATGTAGGTTTCTCTATTCTAGATATTTCAAAACCTATTTATATGAATTTCACTATAGTTATATAAAATCGCAATTTGCTAACAAAGCAAAGTTACTGTATACAGATACGGATAGATTGATATACGAGTTTAGCGTTGAAGATATTTACTCTTATATCAAACAAGATATTCATAGATTTGATACTTCCGATTACGATCCTCATAACAAATATCATATTCCATTATCAAATAAAAAAGTTCCTGGTATTATGAAAGATGAAAACAATGGTGATATCATGCTAGAGTTTGTAGGGCTTAGATCTAAAATGTACACTTACAGAGTTCAGGATAGGATAATAAAAAAGTCAAAGGGATCTTCCTTAGCAAGTATTAAGCAAATTTCTTTTGATGATTATAAGAATGCTTTGTTTTATAACCAGTCTGTACAGAAACAACAATGTTTAATTAGATCAGTCAAACATGATGTCTTTACTATTAAACAAAACAAAATTGTTCTTAATCCAAGTGATGATAAAAGAATTCTTAGTACCTCAACCACTGATACTAAACCTTGGGGGTATAACTATACACTCAGAAATGACTTGTGAAGCTTCAACCGCTGGCTCAAATAAAGAATGCAATTTATTTTATCTCGATTAACATATAATTTTTTTAGTTATAAAACTTCAGTGTTATGTTTATACCTGCACAAGTACACCGTTTTTTTTTTGGATGTAAAAATAGGATACCTTTCAATCTGCCTGAGTTTGAACTATATTAGTATAAATGTATTGTAGAGAAAAATAGTAGTAATAACCGTTCTGTTTTAAAAAAATCCAGTTTCTTAATAACATACCAGTTAGTTTATTTTGAGAAATGTATAATATGTGAAAGATATTGTAAAAAGCATGTAAAAAATATTAATAAATAGACTGTGATTGCTAAATGATTTATTGTTTTTTCATAATTTGTAAAGGTACAGTAATAATAATAATAATAAAGTAATTATAATATTCTTATGCTGTTTGAGAGTGGATTGTATTTGACTATCTTATCATGAAGTATAAGGCAATGACAAGATGTATTTGGCAAAACGTTTCTGCTAGTTTCAAATTCTAATCTAATATCGACAGTACCAGATTTTAACGTTTCATTTTGTCTAGAACAATCTATGACTACTAATGGTGCAATACTTCGTAAATCTTCAGGATTAAAAAGTGGTTCATTTTCCTTTTCGTAGTATGATTGCTGAAACTGAGCATACATCTCATATAACAACGCAGTCTGTTTATTCTCGAACTTCAAATTTAAGTTATCGTACGGGAAAATTTCTGAATTTAAATATAGTTTCATGTTGGTTAAATAGCAATGATCAAAACGACTGTAGTTGCTCATGTATCTATTTTTTCGGTTGGTTTGGAAACCGACAATCACAAATCTTGGTTTTTCTAATTGTGTTGTTGTTTTAATGTTCCATGTATGACGTTGCGTTTTTGTAGAAGTTGATATTCATGCAACTCCCATCCTCTAAACGGAATATGCAAATCCTGATTTTGTGCAACGCATTCTATTAAATTAATTCGTTGAGTATCATCAACGACTACATGCGGCATTTTCCATAAAACTTTGTTTAAAACAACTTTTATTTCTTCATCGGGTGTAGGATTAATTATAGCATTAGTATCAAAACTGGAACGTAGTAAAACTAACTCATGACGTATGTTTAAAATAATTTTTAAAATCTTCGCATAATCCGAGAACCATTGAAAGGTTTATTGCAACATTAAAATTCCCATTGGCATCAACTATTTGCGAATCATCCATAGGAGACCACCCAGCGTTTTGTAAATGTTTACTTTGATTGCTATTATATGAAACATATCCTTCATTATAGACGTTAATCCAGGATTCCGAACACGATCTACAATGATACCTCCAATCTCATATCTAATTTCATCAAAAGCAGCAAAATTCCATTATTTACAAACTTTGCTGTCTGAGACGGCGTTCCATCTGTTCTAATTAATTTGCCTTCTATGTACAGCATGCTCTTCGATGGTAAGGTGTATACATCTTGTTGCTGTATAGGGATTCGAATTTCATCATTATTGTTTAAAGATGTGTTAGCATAAGGTTGATGAGTATGTTTTCAATATTAACAATTGCATTATCGAAGTAAACTTTTCACGCACGTTCAGTATTTCACTATTCATTCTACTTTTTTTAATTAAATAAATGCAGTTCTAACGATTGTAGAAACTGCCGGTTTTGTGTTGTTAGCGGTTTTGAAACAATCAATCGAGTGTCGATTGCTTTGAAATTTCCAGCATTTATAGCAATTCTTGACATGTTGCGTGCATTATACTTAATACCCATGGCTATTGCAGATTTTTTTTAAATGCAACCTTACAGTTAGCAGTTCTCCTCTGAAATTAACTAAATTTCCATCTTGATCCAACACTTTAACTATTATTTCATTTATTATACGTGACTTGATTGGTAGATATATAATCGTAGGTGGGCACTCAACAATTTTAAAACCTGCAGGTACTTGCGGAAAAAATTCGTGTATTACATGGGCTGGTTTACTATTTAAATAGGATCCGTTTGCAATATTACAATCGATTAAAACTGCATTCACTTTACAAATGTTGATTGCGTAGTCTGCTTGATGCGTGACAAATGCTAGCAATTTTGTGGATTGAAACCAAGTAGAGAACCAATTGAATCCTTTTGGTAAAATCCACATCTAGACTACATTTAATACTACATTTAAGTGTATTATTGTCAGCTGTAATTTCTATATACACTGGAGTCTTTCTAGCGCTTCGTGATTGTTCCATACGACCACGCCATCTTTTATCACCTAAAGCTTTTGAAGATATTTATTAATTTCTCTAATCTCATAAGCACCTTCAGGTATTTCTATGAATTCTCCGTTAGATCCATAATAAAATTTATTATTTATTCCTTTTTCTATGTTTGGAATTGTGTTATAAGACTCAAAATTTGTTAATCCTAATACGTACTCCGAATCATTATCCAAGTTTATAGGTGGATTAAAATTGCTTGTTAAAACTGAAGTGTTTCCCCTTAGAGTAAAAGTGTACGACATAACGACTTCGTACGCAGTTCTATGCGCTACTTAGAAAGTGTAAGCATAAATGACCGCAAAACACAGTACCGTACGATTGTTCTTGGTTAATGTTATAAAGAATTCTACATTTACCCCCGCTATTCAAATAACTTATCAACTCTGTTGGCGGTCGCAGGTTTCCGTAGCTGTCATAGTAAATAGCGCTACTACCGTACTTTTTGTAAGAGGTCCAATGCGTGCCTAAACCTTCTATTCCATCTAAATTAATTATACCACATTCTTTAAAATTAACTTTCTTGGGAAGATCGTTTCTCATGAACACACCACGGAAATATGGTACTTCTAATTGCTTAACAAACTCTATTAATTCTACATTGCTTAGTGCACGATTAGGTAAAATCAAGTTGCGTTCCTTTGAGGTTTTGCAGGGCTAAAAAGACCAAAACCTTTTTATAAGGTTTGATGTACATGCCGTTTCCGACTGCAATGTCCTCCATTGCCTTGTTATGACGCTGTTTTTCCGCTAGTTGTTCCTTAGCTATTTTAGTATCTGAAACTGCTTTTGCAACAGCAGCTGCACCTCCAGTAAAAGTACCAAGAGCGCTTAGGCCTGCAAAATTGGTATTAGTGGTAGAAAACCTCCTGTTTTAGGAATTGATATAATACGAGCTGATTTAATATGCTTCTTTTGTTTTGCTGTATTGGCTGCCTTAATTGCTATGTTGATTGCATCCATAACATTAGATCCTTTAGACTTTTTAAAGCTGTACGTGCTTGTTTGATAATACTTTTAATACCTAGCGTACTTCTTATTTTACGTTTCTTTATCAGTTTTCTTATTTTATTGATATTTTTGTTCTCAGTGATGCACAGGCACCCATACCAAGTTTTACTTTAGCTTTCATTGCGGTAGCTACTCCAAATGCTGCTACTTTTTCACCTAAAGACGAGTCACCAGAATTTAGTCTTTCTGTAGCTAACTGAGCTAACTTCGAATCTGCTTGATGGCGTTTAGATAGATCCTTTTCTTTGGAGTATGCAATATCGTGCTCCTTACAAGCCTCGTCTAACTTGTTTATTCCTTGTCTCCTCGAGCTAACCGTTCGATTAGTTTTGTACCCGGACCGCAAAATTTGTAACCCGGAATATGCGCTTCGAATGGTAAATTGTTAATTACAGTATTTAATAGTCCGTTCCCAGTAGTTTTAGAATTATTATATGTAATCATTAGAGGACAACTATCCTCTCAAGCTGTGCAGCAAATAAATAAAGTATTATGAATTAATGATTCTATATATACTAGCCGTTTCTTATATATATATAATTCTACTTTTTTTTACAAATCGAATTTAGTACTTGCAAACATGCATGTTGTGAAACAATCAACACCTTTAACCATAAACAATAATGACATTGGTGCGAAATCTTTAGCTAAAAAGAAAAAAACATAGCGTTCTTCTACCTGCATCTATTCGATGTCTAGTTGTTGGTCCTTCAAATTGCGGTAAAACCAACGTTATGATTGGGTTGATAGAACATCCTAATGGTTTAAAGTTTGAAAACGTATATGTTTATTCTAAATCACTTTATCAACCAAAGTATCAATACCTTGAAAGTCTACTGCAACCAATAAAAGGGATCAAATATTATACATTTTCCAGTTCTGATAATATTATATCACCATCTGATGCTCGAAATAATTCTATATTTGTTTTTGATGATGTAGCTTGCGATAAACAAGGTATCATTAGGGAATACTTTAGTATGGGGCGTCATAAACAAGTAGACAGTTTTTACCTTTGTCAAAGTTATACTCGTATACCTAAGCACTTACTACGTGATAATGCTAATCTTTTAGTTTTATTTAAACAAGATGATTTAAACTTAAAACATATATATGACGATCACGTCAATACTGACATGAAGTATGATAAATTCCGTGAAATATGTGCTGCTTGTTGGCGAGACAAATACGGTTTCTTAGTTGTAGACAAAGATAGTGAACCAGATCAAGGAAGGTACCAAATAGGTTTTGATCACTTCATACATATTTAAACCTTGAGAGACGCAAGTATCGTTAGCATCGAAGAATTTGTTTTATTACAATAAACTTTTACGCAATGAATAAGGAGTCGATAAAACTTAAAAGAATTTTAATTAAGAAAAGAAACATTGTAAAAAACAAATTGCGTCAGTTAAAAGATAATGAAGTCGTCCAAGTGGAATCAATATTACCCATAACATCACGATTAGAAACTATTGCTAATAAACTGGATGGAGAAAGTGTGGTAAAGAAAGAAAAATTTAAAGAAGAAGAAGAACTGCCTCATAGCAGTGTAAAAAATTAAACCTACATTGCTAGAAAGGAACGTTGACTATATTGATTCGCCGGTTATTGCACAGCATATACCAAATATAAAAATGATGCCCTAGAGGTAAATGATGATGATGTTGAGAATGAATACGAAGCAGAAATTAATCGAAATGCACAAGAAGCTCAGGAATATATTCAAAGCTTTGTCGATTCACCTGGTATGACACATTATCTCGAACAGCTACATCCGCTACCTCGAGAATATATTTACAATATGTTTAAAGATGTTAAGAACGAATTTGATCATAAATATGGTATTAGGTTTAACCCTGATTCGAATGGTCTTATGATAGGCAATTCGAATTTCGCGTTGGATGATGAAAATGTTCTAATAAATGATTTGAAATATACAGGTACTCCTGGATTATACGAACTACTGTTTAAAAAATATCATGTCGGGTACAGTCGGCAAGATCTAAAGTCGTACCTTGATATTGTGAAAAGAACAAATGCTAATAGAAGATATTATTCTGAAACAGAACAAATTCAGGGTAATACTTCATATAAGTACAAAATATAATATCTACATTAAACATACTTCCCAAACACCCCGTAGACCTAGAACATTACCCTATAGAAAGCGTCTTGGAGACGGTATGACAATGGAAGTATCAAATAACGCAATAGATTATTTATATTGGAATGATCCCAATGAACTTGTTGATAGATTACGACTTTTAGTTTCATCACAGACTGCTGGACACACAGGTCACGGCAACGAAATAAATTCGATCATTGAAGAATTGCGTGAGGCAAAAGTAATTAGATGATATGACAATTGACAAATTTGGAAGGCACTTACATAACCGTAAAATAGATATAAGTGAACAGGAATATGAAAACAAAAGTGAAGGTTTTGAAACCTTGATTGAGTATAAGTTACATATGCTACATTACACGGTAGTAGCAACGTTTTACTCTAATACATTCCTCGACGGTGATAAGACATTTCTTATTTTCAACATTAAACATAATTATGAATTTCCTTATGAGGAAGCAGTCATTGAGAATATTAAAGGATACCCGCAAGACATTGAAATTCTTATAAACGAAAAAGTTATGTAATTGCACAGTTACAAGGATTTTTGCTTAAACGTATGGATGTAATCAGCTTTCGTGACAGCGGTGCTATCATAAACAATACCACAATGTTTCTTGATTTTATATTAAAGTTCCTTTCAAAGCAAGTGGAGCCCGCGACATTCAAACATAGAAGTATCTTAAATAATTGTATTTAATAAATCCTGATTAGAAAAAGTATTATGTTAGTTGCTCAATCAAAAGTGAAAGAGGATATAGTAAATGAACTTCATAAACCAGCACGAATAAATTTCAAGAGACGCAAAGTGATAGTAAAAGGTTTAAATGACCTTCTTCAGACCGATTTGATTGAAATGCTACCATATTCGCAAACAAACAAAGGATTTAAATACATTTGAGTAGTTATTGATTGTTTCTCCAAATACGTATGGGCTGTACCACTTAAAAGTAAAACGGGTATTGATGTTACTGCTGCAATAAAAACAATTTTAAATAAATTTAAAAATCCTCCAAGAAATTTGCAGTCTGATTTTGGTAAAGAATATTATAACAAACACTTTCAATCCTTAATGCGGACATATGGCATAAACCATTATAGTGTTTTTCTACAAAGAAAGCATGCATTGTGGAACGTGTAATTAGAACTTTAAAGGAAAAATGTGGCGCTTGTTTAACCTGAACGGTTCTTACAATTGGATAAAAATTTAAGCGATATTGTGAAACAATACAACAATACAGTTCACAATACTATCGGAGTCAAACCTGTAAAAGTTGATAAATCAATTGAAAAACTATTCTTAAATCATCATTTACCCACATCAAACTTGCAACCAAAATACCAAAATATTTAATTAAAGACAGTGTGAGGATTAGTAAACACAGGGAAGCATTTACGAAAGGTTACACACCAAACTGGTCAAATGAAATTTTAAGATTAAAAAGGTAAACGTAACCAATCCGACAACATATATATTAGAAGATCAAGACGAGAAAGAAATCAAAGGTGCATTTTATGAAACGGAGTTGCAAAGGTTAAACATCCAGGAATTTACCTGGTAGAAAAGTTCTAAGAAAGAGTGAAATAAAGTATTTGTAAAATGGTTAGGCTTCTAACGTACACAATAGCTGGATCGATAAAAATAATGTTTGCTAGAAGTTGTTATAATAATAGTTAATAAGGCTAACATTGTAAAATTATATTAAAATAAATAATACAAACAAATCTTTCTATTGTTTTTATTATTATAAAGGAATTTTGTAAGGCTAACATTGTAAAATTATATTAAAATAAATAATACAAACAAAATCTTTCTATTGTTTTTATTATTATCAAGCCATTCTTTTAATAAAAGGTATTTTGTTTTGCACATTGCAGATTGTTATTGCTGTGTTTACAACAATGTATGTTATATTTTAAACGATTGTTGATTTTAACTCCGATAGCTTAGGACAACCTAGTGCAAGCATATCAGTTACAAAGTTTTGCATTATATATGTTTCAATCAATTTCTTCTTTTCTAGACCCTTCACAAATACTTCTTCACCGGGTCGGATAATTTGCTTCAAATAAAGCGCTATATATGTTGACACCATTCCAGCCGTTGAAGATTCATCCCAAGAAAGACCATGAATATTCCTTGTCACCCAGTCATTATGTTTTATATGATCTTGACTCAAACAACTAGACTGCATTGGCAGTTTAAAATTTGATGCCAAACATCACCTAACAACAAGTCCAAAACCGCATTTTCTTTGCACACAAACTCGTTTTTCTTGTATTTAAATCCTGAATATCGATTATATACATGTTTGTATGTAAATATATGCAGTAAACTTCGACTAATTAAATTAATATTAGGAGAAATCTCCTTATATAGCAGATTACCACCATCTGCGTACTTTGCCAACCCACTTTTCAACCTATCACAAGAGTGAACACATTTTGAATTGAAACCGGCCCATGTGTATTTGCAGCCTCTAAACATAAATCAGAATCCACTTTAATTAAACACAATTGACTTGAATGCAATATTTTGCATCTGTCATACTTTATAACTTCTAGCTAGAAAACCAAATTCAAAACATCTACACACATTTTCTCTGCACTTACATTTTCAATATACGTGTGTTCCATTGAAAGTAATATAAAGCCGATCCTAATTCAAAACGTGCCTACAAGTATTTTACATTTGAAAAGAATTCAGGTTTTCACATTTTACATTAAAAGTATATAACGCCGATCCTAATTCAAAACGGTGCACGTGTTAAACACAATTGACTTGAATGCGATATTTTTTTGCATCTGTCATACTTTATAACTTCTAACTAGAAACCAAATTCAAAACAGCTACACACATTTTCTCTGCACTTACATTTTTCAACATACGTGTGTTACATTGAAAGTAATATAAAGCCGATCCTAATTCAAAACGTGCCCACAAGTATTTTACATTTGAAAAG
The DNA here is from genome assembly GCA_036346225.1 of Platerodrilus igneus. Lineage (NCBI taxonomy): Eukaryota > Metazoa > Arthropoda > Insecta > Coleoptera > Lycidae > Platerodrilus > Platerodrilus igneus. Next base: position 7,221 of record JARFIW010001454.1, on the reverse strand, counting down.
AATTCAGGTTTTCACATTTTACATTAAAAGTATATAACGCCGATCCTAATTCAAAACGGTGCACGTCTAACTTCTCGATAGAAAACCGAATTCAAAACAGCTACACACATTCTTCTCTGCACTTTTCAACATACGTGTGTGTTTCATTGAAAGTAATATAAAGCCGATCCTAATTCAAAACGTGCCCACAAGCATTTTACATTGAAAGTATAGAAGAATTCATGTTTTCACAACTATTTTACATTGAAATGTTTTCACGACTATTTTACATTGAAATCATATAGGGCCGATCCTAATTCAAAACGATTCAGCCGTATTCTACACATGGAAAATACGTCTGTCGCGTTTTGAAGTAGGACCGGCCCTACCTCACTACTGCCACACGTACTTGTATAGCCATCTATAGGATTTACTATGTAGTTTCGATTCAATTTTTGTACTTCCACGCTTAGTAGTGTTGATATTTATCACCTGATGGCGGTTTTATTTACTTTTGTCATAGTGCAGAGATTGTTTCGAAATTATACCAGTATAATAGCTTCGATTACTTCATAGGGTTCTTGGAGACTATTTCACTCTGAGGATGCTTAATAAAGCCGAAACCGTCGGTCAGTGGATGCTTCCTCCCCTATGAAGTAATAAGCTAATGTTGTGTTAATGGCTATATAACTACCAGCCCGATTTGTATTCGTCAATAGGCTCTATTATTTTCATAGAGTTTGTTTACAGATACATCTTATTTTATATATATATATATATATATATATATATATATATATATATTATGAATAGAGAATCCACATTTGAATGAATGAATGTTAGTATATTAATAGTTATTAAGGTGAAATTTTCATTTCATCTTAATAACTATTAATATATACTAAGCATTCATTTGCATTCCAAATGTGGATTATTCTTCTCTATAAATAATAATATAATTACATGTTTGTATTATTCCGAACGTTGCAAAAATGGGATAATCAAGTTATTAGTACATAAATTATGTATATAACTAGATTCAATTTCCTTAAATGCAAGATGTAATTGAAAATCGTTAACAAGAGCCAAGCTTCAGTAGTATTAAGTATAACATCATCTAAACAATTAGGCTAGATAGCCCAATTGGTTAGAGCGCTGATCCGGAAAATCAGAGGTTGCAGGTTCAAGTCCTGCTGTAGCCGTTCTTTTAGTGGTTTTTAATTACTAGTTCGATTTGAAATGGTAATTCAACTTTAAATACAAAGTTGGGTTTTCATTTCATCTTAATATCTATATATATATATATATATATATATATATATATATATATATATATATGTTCCGTCCTTGTAAATAGTTTATAGTTTAGGATATATATACTGAGTCACTGCAATATTTTGAAAATTTTTATTATTTGGTCCAAGCCTCCTCCCCAATATTGTAATAATACTTAAATTATTCCAGAGTTTTATACAAGTTTCATATGGTTTAGTACCCTACATGTGATTTTTCAATGCTGCACCTGGAGGTACTACACTGGCCAGGAGAGGAGTGTTTTTACCTGAGAAATTTTGAATTTTGCAGACTTGCTGTTCCGAGCAAGATAGGGATCTTTAACGTGCATGACGACACACACACACAGGACCTAAATTTTACATTTCATACGAATGAGGGCCTATTTTTGTGAAAATGCTGCCTAACATTTTTCAAGTCAAGAAACTGTTTAATACCGCCAATAACAGTTAAACAGGAAAGAAAAGCGTGATCACGGTAGAGCAGGGAGTGGGAGCAGCAAACATACAATCGCCAATTTTGATACTGTAAATTTTTGCTGTGCTAAAGTTCTAGCCAGGTTTGGTGCTTTATCTTATAAAAACATTTGGTATTTTCCGAATCGAAGGTCCGCGGCTTCTAAATTAGGTAACATAAACATTAATTGCTATTTATAAGCAATCGTAAACGAATTAAGCAAAATGTATTGTTAAAGTTTTGTACTGTCACTAAAAATATACCACTCAGATTTTCAAAGATGTTACTTTGATACTATAATGTTAACTGTGTTAAATTTTTGCACTATTAGCACCTTTAGAACAAAATTTTGTACTTAAAAGGTAGATAAACCGTTAAACTTACAAGCTGTGACTACTGTTTTGTATGTGCTGTGATGTGTATTAATATTTGGCGAGCTAAATATCAATATATAGAAACAGTAAGCTTTTTGTTCTCAAATGTTGAAGTACAAAACAGATAAAGTACGTTTCAGCTGTTTTTGTTAGCAATTGTTTTCAAACAGTACGTGATATCCTAATCCCCAACCGCTTGAATTCCCGGTCATCATATTTCCAGAATAAACACGATACCGCGGCTCCACTCTTACTTAGACCAAAATTTAATCTCATTCTCAGTTCTGAAAAAATTCATGAAAACGCAAAAACCTGATATCAAAACCCTTTTTAGCAATATTCACTATGCGAGTTATGTGATACCCCATTTGTTATACCTATGAAACCAATAAAGTTATTAGGAAATATTAGGAAATATTAGAAAATATTAGGAAAACGCAACAATGTAATTAAAAGACAATTTGTTACAATTTATTATAATTATTTCAGTTTCCCACGAATGGAAATGCTACAAAGTAGCACAAGGATAAGTGACACTGCAGATGTCAGGTCCACAGACGGTCGTAGGAAGTCACGTACCGAGATTACGCAGAATAAGCCGGCAACATTGTAATAATGAATAGCTTTTAAGATAGCAACTAAGTATTATGAATAGAGTCAAGGGTAAGCGGACATTAGGTACGCAGGTTCCCACAGAATTGTAAAGAAGTAGGGAGATTATAAAAAGACCGAGAGCTCCACTCCCAGTCAGTTCATCAACGTTCAGCTTTCACATTGCAGTCCGTCGGTAACTCACTTGTACAATTAAGTATTAACTATTTCGACTTAGAATAAATTAATTAAGATTGTAAAATTCCATGTTCAAATCTGTTTACACAAATAAATGTGTTAAGGACCAAAGAAGTCTTTTTAAAAAGGACCGCTCGAAGCCACGTACCTTAACTGGTGCAGTCGTAACGGATGTCAAAAGGGCACTAGCGAATCCAACTTCGAGGAACTGCTGGTCCGGGAATTTCAATTCCGAATTTGGCAGAACAAAACAAAAGTTGGAGGAGAAACACGCATCGTTCAAGTCCAGCAGTTGAAGGAGAAACAAGCATAGTTCGAATTCAACAAAAGAAAAATTGGAGGCGATACAAGCATAGATCAAATCCAAGAAGCCAAAAGAAAAACAGAAACAAAGAAAACAAATCAATGAAAGCAACAAAGCAACTAGTGTAAGTTCATTTTCCTAAACCAATTGAAATTTATTTTATTATTAACAAAGACTTTGATATTTGCTAATTTTATGATTTATGTATGTATATATTAACTATTGTTACAAATATTTTATGCCATTTTTTGAAAATAATCGACTTAGCAATTGCTAGAGATTATCTTCAAGCCTTTATTGAAATTTTATTATTATTTTACTTGTATATATGAGAAAAATTTACAAAAACTTGAGACCGAAAAAAATTCTGAGACAAAGAACTGAGAAAAACTATTCTGAAACAGAAAACTAGAGATAATCAAAAAAGTCGCAAAGCGCACAAGAGACTAGATCACGTTTTAAACGTAAAAAAAATTCTTAGAAACAAAACCAAACCTCTAATTCAGCAACCTTAACTGGCACAAAAAATTTTGGAATTTTTGAATTAAATCTTAACTAACGCAAGAAATTTTTAGAATTTCTGATTCAACTTTAACTAACACAAGAAACAAATTTCTAATCCCACAATAAAAGAATTAACTGACGCATAAAAATAATTTAAATATGCCGAGAATAATAAAAACGCGAAAGCTAAAACCACGAGCAATTAAAACCGAAACCCTTATAACAACACAACGATTCAAACTCAATACCATCCATAAATAGACAACTTGCATTCTATTATTAATACAAGAAATAACGAAGAGCGATTTCAAATTGAAGGTAATATCTCATCTTCAAAAGTGAATGATATCTAACCTTGAATAAATACGCATAAATCTAATTATAACAAAAGCTATTTAAATACATCGCAAAACATTTCATCATTGTGAAATTAAAGCAGCATAAAATTACGAACAGAAACTTTTATAAAGTATCAATTTAAAATTACTCAAATAATTACGGTACTAAGAACGTAAATTACAACCTCATTCAAACGTGAAAACATTTCAGTAAATTAAAGACGCACAAATTTCATTGTATAAAATCACAGCGAGTACGAAATAACACCCACAGCATAATTAAAAATAACCTATAATAAAGACGCTAAACGCAACTAAGTAACTAACAACATCCTGTAGCAGATTATAACATTGCAAGCAGTGCAGACACCTTACAATCGCATAAACCAAAGAGATAATTATTACACACCTAACTAAAATCAACATAATTAAAAATTAGAGAAGTAATAACTGACGCAAATAACGCAAAACATTCAAACCCGATAAATTACCACAAAAATCACTCAGCCTATTGAAACTTCAGAAATTAAAATTAAAAATCGGCAAATTAAAAGTAATCTCAACCAAACCAATACCGAGCGTAAAACTCATTAAATACCACCGAAAAACCACAAAATAAATCCAAATTTTTTCCAAAAAAAAAAAAAATTTTTACTTTTTTAAAATTACCCAAATATTACCCCAGCCAAGATGACTAATGAAATGAAACTGTACCTCGAAATGATCCCCAGCTTTAACGGGAATGACCAATGTTTACTTAATAACTACATTTCAGCCAGCGAAATATTTCTAAAAACCTTTTACAAGCCGGGAGATAACGAAAGGAACACTTTGCTGATCCGTCTTAATATCAGTAAACTTATCGGAAGGGCACTAACATTAATAGCCAGTCGCGAAGACGTAGACCAATGGGAACAGTACAAATCGATATTAATTGCATATTTCGGCGATCAACGTAACTTAAAATGTTTAGTAAGGGATTTAACCAACCTAAGAATGGAACACAACCAGTCACCCTATCAATTTGGAATAAAATGCCAAGATGTAAGAAGCTTAATCTTGACAAAACTCAAAATCGAAGAAACCGACCCTAACGTAAGACTCTTAAAAACGAAAATGTATGACGAGATGGCATTAGATACCTATCTAAATGCACTACCCGAAAGACTTTCAGACAAAATTAGATTTCAACATCCCCAAAACTTAGAAGAAGCAATGAATATGATAATCGAAGAAGAGAATGTAATGTACTATAAAACCGAATATATAACCCCAACGCGAATAAAAGCTACACGCCAATGAAAACTATACAACCCGCAAGACAAATAAATCCACAACAAAAATTTAACCCATTCAATGTACAAACAAACCAAACTCGAACAAATAATCCACATTTTAATAACTCAAACTTTAACAATCAATACAAACAATTCCCAAAACCAACGTTTTACCCGAACTTTTCAAAACCCGCATGTCAACCAACATTTAACTCAAACTTTTCAAAACCCGCATTTCAACCGAGATTCAATCAAAATATAAATCAACAAAGACCAACATTCAACGCGAATACTAACAGAAACTCACCTATGATAAACACTAATAATCCCAATAACTATTACAAACCTACACCAATGGATACCTCATCTGGTAACATTACATGTGATTTTCCAATGCTCCACCCGAAGGTACTACATTGGCCAGGAAGCGAGTTTTGTTACCTGTAAAATTTTGAATTTTGCCGAACCCTTGCTGTTCCAAGCAAGGTAGGGATCTTTAACGTGCGTGACAACACTCACACACGGGACCTCCATTTTACCTCTCATCCGAACGAGGGTGTATTTTTGTGAAAAATGCTCGCCTAACATTTTTCAAGCGGACCGTGTCGGGATTTGAACCCGGGACCTTGGGCGTAGTAGTCACACACATACCACTACGCCACGGAGCCGCCTCATCTGGTAACACCAGACCCAACACAAAAATAACGCACATAAGACCAAACCCCGATCAAAAACGCACTTTCACTTCAGAACACCTTTAGCACACCTAGAGGACACTACGAGTATAAACGGATGCCATTTGGACTGAAGAACGCACCCGCAACTTTTCAACGAGTAATGGATAACATACTACGAGGAATACACAACGAAAAATGCCTTGTGTACCTAGATGATATAATAGTGTATTCAACATCATTAGTGGAGCACATTGAAAGATTACGAGAAGTGTTCGAAAGATTAAGAACCGCACAATTTAAAGTACAACTAGATAAAAGCGAATTTCTACAGAAAGAAGTAGCCTTTTTAGGACACATAATAACACCCCAAGGAGTGATGCCGAACCCCGACAAAACAAACGCTGTATTAAATTACCCTATACCCAAAACAAATAAAGAGATTAAAGGATTTTTAGGCCTTAGCGGATATTACCGAAAATTTATAAAAGGTTATGCTCAAATAACAAAGCCCCTAACCAATTGTTTAAAAAAGAGAAACAAAATTGTACATACCCCAGAATTCATAAAATTATTAGCAGTAGATAAAATCAAAAGTATTTTAACAAATCACCCCGTATTAGAATACCCAGACTTTTCGAAACCATTCATATTAACAACGGACGCATCAAATGTAGCCTTAGGCGCAGTATTAAGCCAAGGAACAGTAGGTAACGATAAACCCATCAGTTACGCATCAAGAACCCTCAACGAAACAGAGCAACGATACAGTACGATAGAGAAAGAATTGTTAGCCATAATTTGGGCAACAAAGTATTTTAGACCGTACCTATACGGACGGAAATTTTATATATACACCGATCATAGACCATTAGTATGGCTATGCAAACTCAAAGAACCTAACTCGAAATTACAAAGATGGAGAATTAGACTAGAAGAATATGACTATGAGATCATATACAAGAAGGGAATTTACAACAATAACGCAGACGCTTTAAGTAGAATTCAACTTAACGCACTAGAAAACTAATCAGTAATAGGAAACGTAGACGAAACCGAAATTAGAGAAGACCCAGAAGAAATGGAAACCATACATTCGACACAAAATGACGAACCGGAAACCGCAATAAAAATTTTAAACAAAGCTATAGACATGAAGCCCAATCAATTTATAATCACGGAAGTTTTAAACAACCCCAACCTTGTAAAATACACGAAAGTGGATAATAAGAA